>LR751859.1:51568-104557 GCA_902729485.2 Mus minutoides
CCCTCCCTCCCTCCCTCCCTCCCTCTCTCCTTCCCTCCTATATCTATAGTTCTTAGATTTAGAGTTCAGCCAACCAACAAATATCAGTTGTAGTTATCTCCTGTGGATGTGGTGTTGGGGGTTGAACTTGGAGCCTCAAATAACACGCTAGGTAAATGTTATGCCACAGAGCACATCCCCAGCCCACAATTGTTCTTTATATGCCAAGTTCCAAGAAATGATGGAGACATAGACAGTTCCTAAAACGTGATCACAATACTTACTCTCTTTCCCTCAATTTCTATTTACTCCCCCGCCCCGGAAAATTTTATTCCCATTGATTGCAAAATACATGTGCATGGAATCCTGGAGGACTCGTCTGTCTACCTGCAGCACCGTGGCTGTTGTTTCTGCCTCCTGTGAAGCAGATATGCACATAACTAGGTCCCCACTTTCTTCATTTTTGTTTCATTCATTCACCCAATTACTTTTTAAAACTGTTCTTCTGATTGGTGTCTCTTTGGCCTGATATGTTTAACACCTGTTAATTCTATCTTCAAAAGATTCTCATTATCAGTCCACAGACCCTCTCATGAGAGTTTCCGGGGATACAAGTCTTTTACAAAGTTAAAGCCACTTGTAAACATGAATACCTAGTCCAGAGTGCCAGGCTCTGAATAGGAGGGAGATGCTGGTGTAGGGGCAGTTAAGAAAAAGGTGACGAATGCAGAGCCAGCTGCTATTGCTCACCATTTCATCCTTTAAAAACTTATCGACCAGGGTGGTTACA
Organism: Mus minutoides; assembly: GCA_902729485.2. Taxonomy (NCBI): domain Eukaryota; kingdom Metazoa; phylum Chordata; class Mammalia; order Rodentia; family Muridae; genus Mus; species Mus minutoides. Next base: position 52,338 of record LR751859.1, read on the forward strand.
GGAAGCTGGAGGGAGATAGAGTTTGCTGGTGTCTAGTGTGTCCTTGGCACTGAGCTCAGCCGTTTGCACACATTTACCCATGTCATGGCCACATCAGTAACAGCAGGGCTGCTCTGCTGAGCCAGCCCCAGGAAAGAAGCTGTCAGCAGAACAGAAGGCGCGGAGGCCGAGGCTCTACCTCCTCATCTGCTCGTGACTTTGCCGGCTTTGATTTCCTACTGAAGGTGTAGGAGCAGGAGGTAATGTCTCCAGTCACAGTCAGTTTGCCAGGCACCCTCAGGGCTGGACTAAGTTATGGGCAGAGGGTCCACACTTAGGAGCAGAGGTCCAGAGACAAATGGGCAGTGGAGAACCCCCAACTCTGCCATTTCCAGGTTGTGAAACTTTGAACAACTTACACTCCCTAAGACCTTGCTTTCCTCTGCAGCAGGAAAGAGTTGTCATGAAATTTAATGAGAAAAGTTCTTGACATAAATACATGCTCAGGAGGCCAGTCTTTATACTTTCCTTACTACTTACCATCTAAAACAATATGAATTTTGTCCTGCAGTGTTTGGAGAGAATGTTCCTCTCCATTGCCAATACTCCTAGACCTCTGGATTATATTCCAAGGGTCATCAGCCAAATACAGTAGCTCCTAGATGCTGGTTCCCCTTACACCTGCTAGTTCTATTTTCAAAGGTTACAGGGAGAACCACAAGTAGTCTTCATAGTGATACTCTTCGCTCTCTGGGTGCTCTGGATCAAATGGTTTTCATGGGCGTGGCTCCTCTGTTTCTTGGGTGTATGCAGGGGAAAAAAGGAGATGAACAAAACTAAAATAAAGTGAAGAGAAAATGGAATTTGCCGAGAGGAGAGGACAGGCGAAAAATACCATTGTTGACAGAAACTCAACAGAACCTTTGCTGTGGCAAGTCATGACTTTCTGTGGATCCACAAGCAGAGTTGTTACTCATCTCAAAAACTGTGCCTTAACCAGGAATGGAGATGCACTGACTGCTAGAGACCACAGGTGAGCACCCTTGACTAGAAACATATATGTATTATGCATTTATTAATTACAATTCTCCATGCAAAAACCAAACAAACAGATACACAAAATTAAAATCACTGAACCAGACAATTAATCAGATCTCATGAGTGGACTGACCAGTGGCTTAACCATCCTCCTAGGTCATTACCCACCTTTGCCTTTTGAGACTGGTTCTCTCTTTGGCCTGGCACTCACTGGGGTCCAGGCTGGCTGGTTAGTGATCGCCAGGGACCCATCTGTTTCCAGCTTCCCAGCACTGGGTCATAAGGGCATGCCACCACATTCGACTTTTTATTAATGTGGATTCCACTGGAGCTTGGACCCTTGCTTCCAAGGCCACTACTTCACTGACTTAGCTGTCAAGGCAACCCTGGGCCTGCTGGTGTTAATCATGGCATTGATTTTGTGAAAACTCTTCTGTATGAAAAAAAGAAAATAGTAAAGTATTGCCCGTGTCTATGACTTAAAATTTCTATAAAAGTGTACTAGCATCAAACTCTTTTATTTCCTGCTAAGAAATGTTCTCTTCATTTCACAGTTGAAAGGATCCCTGTAACAGCTTTTCATGCAATTAAGTGTTGAGCCAGAAAGGTCTCTCAGAAATGAACCCTGACGGCACCCTTAATAAACTGGGTGTGGACAGACACATTAAAGCAGGAGGACTTTATGGTTGTTGCTGGAGAGAGATTGCAATAAGAGAAGGCGTGGGGGAAGTACGCTGTCCGTCAGAAAAGAGAAGGACCTCAAATTATCTGTAAAGGATGGGGGTAACTGCAGATACCAGTACAGTTTGCTGAGACACGCAGGCAGACTCCCTCATCCCGAGGAGTAAGATTCTCCCGGAAATCTCAGGCAAAGCTGAAATAGCCAGGCACTGCCACCATATCAGGCTGGTGAGAACAGATTCAGCCTGTCCAGATCATTTACCTATCTCATAGCAGAAGGGAGAACTCGGGAGCAGTAGAGGCAAATAGAAACTCTGAAAGCAAATGCTGCGTGCTAGTAAATAGGATACACTGGGGCCAGAAGAAATGTAACCAAAGCATGTCAGGAAGGGATGGACTCTCTGCCACCCGGCCCAATAAAAAATAGTACACCATTATTACTGGACTGAAAAGCTAGTAAGAACTAAGGTACAGAAGAGAATGAAGGAAATCCAGTGTATCTGTAAATGGTAAGAGTTAACTCTTCTTAATACTTAAGAAGAGTGGCTAGGCAATCCGGCTTATTTATGCTAGCGTCCGAGAGGTTGGCATTATAAATGATTGAGCCATCATTTAAAAATGGTGTCTTTATAATCGGGAGACACATGTGAACATGAACAGTGGCACCTGAGAGCTGTCAGTCATCAGTATGAAGGGACACATGCCACACAAGCTTCAAGTGGGGGCGGGTGAGAGGTTGAGAATACACAAGATACATCGCATGCTCCTATAAAGTCTCGCAGAATTAATGTAAATATTAATGTAAATGTGTAAATACTATCACTGAGGAGAGGAATGGTAAAAGGAGGAAGGAAGGGTTTTAGCTATTTGACTTAACCGATGTATTTTACTTCATGTATTTTACTTAACTTTCCCTCAGACATTTAGACATTTGCACAGAGAAACAAACTTCTTACAAGATGAATACACACACTCACTTTGTCCCTTAATTTCTCTCCCTCTCCCTCTCTCTCTCTCTCTCTCTCTCTCTCTCTCCTTCTCTCTTCCTCCCCCCTCCCCCCCTCTCTGAAGCATTTCCACCATGCTTGTTCTTTAGCAGCTGTTAGTCCTGAGTATCTGCTGCTCTTGTGATTATTATGTGAAGGCATTACCATTTCACTAATATCCTTCGTGCCTAAATTAGGGATAGTAGATCACTTGTGTTATTTGTTTCCAAAGATCTATAAGAGCTGCTGTTTCATATTATGTTTTTTGTAGTGGTTGTTAGTAGTGGAGAATGACTTGTTTTTTTTTTTTTTTAATCTTTTTATATGTGTCTACCTGGAATAAAAAAAAAAAAAACATTTTTTTCCTTTATAATCAGTGGCACCATTAGAACTTGTATGCCTCCTCCAGGCCAGGATTTGAACTATTTAAATCAAACTGGAGAAAACAAAACATAATAATTACTAGAGAAAAGGAAGCTATCCCATAAAAAAATATTAGTAAGGCTAACCCTGGGAAAGGTAAGCATAATGAATATCAGAGCCCAGAAGGAGTGGCAAGTGTCAGACAGCTGTCCTTCACTTGCATGGCAGTGGAAACAGGCGTGTGGCCTCCTGAGGATAGATAAAACTGGCTGTGGGAATAATTTACTTAAAGAAGATGTTTTATTCTTTCGCTCTGGTCTGCANAAAAAATATTAGTAAGGCTAACCCTGGGAAAGGTAAGCATAATGAATATCAGAGCCCAGAAGGAGTGGCAAGTGTCAGACAGCTGTCCTTCACTTGCATGGCAGTGGAAACAGGCGTGTGGCCTCCTGAGGATAGATAAAACTGGCTGTGGGAATAATTTACTTAAAGAAGATGTTTTATTCTTTCGCTCTGGTCTGCAGATATTTTAAAACAATGTGAGTTCTTTCACCTGTGGATGATTTGGGTATTAGCTAACTCAGAGTCACAGGTGAAGACGATCCAGAAATACAACTCATATTTGTGATCGACTGTTTTTCAAACTTCTTTGAACAAATTTCAGGGACTCAATTTGTATGCAATTAATATTGCAATGCCAATTCATATACCCAGGAAAGTAGCGATGTCCGAGCGGGTTTATTCATGTCTGACTAACAGAATCGATAGTAGACTTTGTAGGTGGAAGAGACTTTATGACCCTAAAATCAGAAGAGACCCTGGTTTGTAACAGATAAGCCAGAGTCAAACTTATGGCAGGCTCATGGCAGAAACTGTGAAGATGAGCTATAAAAACACCAGTACTAAGATTCCAACAATCTATTTCTCTAAGAATCAGAACCAGGTGATGCTTATTCTGTTCTGGGCAGTAACAAGAGGATCTCGGACGCACTCTGAGAACAGATTCAAAGGCACAGCATTTGGCAGTGCTGCTTTAGTTGATAAAGTATGCATTCAATGGCTAATTCTGTCAGTGTGGTCAAGTCCTTATTCAGCCTGTGAGGGAGCCATGCAGGCATTTCTTCAAATGGCACCAAATATCAAGAGTAGCATTTGAAATAAACAGGCCATTTCACTGAAATGAAACAATTGATTCCAAGTTCAAAGGGCATATAACACCCTTATTATTTTTCCTGTTTTTGTTCTGTTGTACACTATAAATGATATGCGGTGTGAGCCTTCACAGCAATGGTTTGGGGATATAATTCAACCAATCCGTGGGGCTCTGCTCATGAGCATATGCATGAGACTCTTTGGTGTTTGTAACTGTGAGGGAGAGATGCCTTGGGATCCTCACACACACACACACACACACACACACACACACAAATGGAAGTTTAGTTTCTGGCTCTACTGAGATGTGTGAGGGATGCTTCTAAGCAGTTATGGGATCATGGCATGGACAGCTCCTGCCTTTTATGAATGCTAGCAAACATGCACTTGTATCTGAGGAACATGGATTCAGAAAAAATGATGAACATTTGAGACTTGTTGACCAACATCTTCATGTTTTGATTATTTCTCCTAGAAAGTGACTCAGGCTTCAAGAGAAACCAATTATAGTTACAATCTATGATAGATGTGTGTATGCATATGATACAGAAATAATCTGCGTGGTACACTGTAAAATTTTTTAATTTGTACACCATGACATATTTTAAAATCTCAGTAAAGGATTGAGTAGATTCCCTAACATTGTTTGATGAGGAAAGTGAAGGATCTTGCTGTGTCTTAGAGGACAGGGGACCAACTGAGCCCAGTGATTTGAGCCCACAAGGTCTTGTTTCACCCTCTGCTGTCCGAAGTGGCTCAACCTGTTTCCTCATAGTTAAAACAGAGGGAGCACTGAGAGGAGAGTGTCTTCTCACTCATAAAAAGACACTAGATTGTCAACTACTATCACACCAAACTTTCTATAAACAAGAGTGACTTACTTAAGCAGAAGCCAAGCGAAGCTTTTAGCTTTCTGAGGAGAATGGCTCATTTTAGAATTAAACACCTGAGTCTTTTGCTTGTAAACTTACAAGAAATGCAATTCAAATTGCATTCCACATCCTGATCCAGATTCCAAACTTATCAAATCTTAGCACTGGTGTCTCATGCTTTTCACTTTTAAAGACAACTGATTACCCTCTTTTCATAATATGTTACATTGTTTCAAGGGTTGAAATGATCCTATTTCCCACTTTTCATGACTTACTGAGGGAGGGAATGGTTTTTTGAAGGGAAATAACAATGAAAAACAAAAGGGTCATCAACTACAATATTTTTACATTTCATTTTATATTCAGAAACACCTAATCAAGAAAGTAATGCTTTTAGGTCAAATGTAAAACAACTTAAAGTCTAAAATAATAATCATTCACATCCAAGAATAGTCACTGTAGGATGAGACCAGGGATAAGTAGGTAGGTGGTTGATAAGTAAATGATAAATAGATGATAGATAATAGGCTATAGAGAGATGATAGATAATAGATACACAGATGAGAGATATATGATAGATTATATATATATATATATATATATATATATATATATATATAATAGCTAGTAAGTAGATTAAAGGTAGATGAATGATAATAAATAAATAACAGACAGGTCGATAAACAGATGGATGATAGCTAGTAAATAGATTATAGGTAGATGACTAAATAATAAATAAATAGGTAAATGATAGACAGACAGAAAGACAGATGATAGTTAGTAGTCAAGGAAGCAAGAGAAAGAAGTAATGAGAAAGGAACTGGAATGTCAAAGAGAAGGATTGTCAAGAAGAATGTCTTAATCACTGTTCTATTCCTGTGAAGAAACTTGCTGACCACAGCAACTCCTATAAAAGAACACATTTAATTGGGGTGACTTATTGTTCAGAGGTCTATATGTTATTGTCATGGTGGAAAGCCTGGCATCATGCAGGCAGATGTGGTGCTGGAGGGGTAGCTGAAAGTTCAACAACATGATCAATGGGCAGCAGGAAGAGAGAGTGACACTGAACCAAAGCCCACTTCCAGTCACACACATCCTCCAACACGGCCATACCTTGTAATTCCTGTTCAGTAGAACAACTCCCTAAAGAGTAAGCATTCAGGAATAAGAGCCTATGGGGGCTATTCCTATTCAAACCGCCACAAAGGCAGAACATGAGAACGGAAGTGTAGACAGTTTAACAAATAGAACAGTAACTCATAAGCTATTGTGTTCCTCTCTTTCCCTTAACAGAATGAGAGTTCCGATCTTATTAAGTATCTTCAGAAAGTGATTGCTGTTGCCAACTCTCTGACCAAGGTTCCTACATATATTTACCTACCAGTCTTAATGTACCCTCAACAAACAAACAGTCAGAACCACACTTTTCTATGTCAGAAAAAAAAAATAAGAAAGGCAAGTACAGGCATACAGTTGGCTCATGTCCTGTTGCCACGGGCTTTCCCACAGAAGCATGGCCGAGTGTCTGTCAGGTCTGCTGGTCATATTTGCATTTTTCTGTGGTTTTTAGAAAGTACCATGTTTCTGTGTTGTTTGGATATGGTTATTAATGATGCTGTGAGGTCTTTATAGAAAATATCCTGGGATTCTTGTATGATGTATCATGTTATAAGTCTACAAGCATAGACTTTCAATTAACCATATCCATATCTATTTATCTATTTATTTAATCTATCTACCTATCTATCTATCTATCTATCTATCTAATATCTTTAGAAAAAAACTAAAGCCTTCTTAAATTATTACCCTAATCCATGGCATTTTGTATACATTTTTCCAAAATCTACTCAGTATAATCCACATATTTAGCTGGGTTTGGCAACATTTGGTTATCTATAATCATAGTGAAGGCATTGCTTCTCATATCTACAGTAAAGGCTGCAGAGCACTACCCGGTTCAATACCAAGGCAAACATCACCCCCACTGTTGTTCACGTTAAATTAATGTCATTGAATATCCCTCTGACCCTCTGTCACTTCCATCCTGTGTATTCAATTCATCATCTTGATGCATGGTTATTTTCTGGATATAAAGTTATTATTATAATATATAATGTATTCCACAGAAGCTCCAACACACATTTCCTAAATAAAATTATTCTCTTTGTATTTAATGCCAACCTGTTAGGCTTTCTTTTGTTTGCTGCCTTTGAAAGTGCATGACAGGAGGACCACTATGAGTCAGAGACCTATGGCTGAGACCTAAGGCTGTACATAGTGAGATCCTCTCTAGATCTACATTGCAAGACCCTGTCTGGGCAGGGACACACACACACACACACACACACACACACACACACACTCACACACAGTGTTCAGAGATATTCAAGCAAAACCACTAAAGTCACTTTAATATAGTAATTTTCATTGTTCTTGAATTCTCTTTAATTAATGCACGTATACATGTACACACATGCACACACATCTACACACATACACACATACACATACATGCATCCACAATGCACATATACATGTTCATGTGCATGTGCACATACACACACTGAAAGAGAGAGAGAGAGAGAGAGAGAGAGAGAGAGAGAGAGAGAGAGGAAGTTTCAGAGATATTCAAGCAAAACTATGAAAGTCATTTTAATACAGTAATTTTCATTGTTCTTTAATTCTCTTTAATTAGTGCACATACACATGAACACACACATGCACACACATATACTCATATACACATGTGCACACGCATGCATACACACACACACACACACACACACACATACACACACACACTTTCCATTGTTTCTGGGTCCAGTTCTGAAGAGCTGTGATTCATTCCATAACCAATCATTAAGGCACCAGTTACGTGAGACTTGTCAGGTTGCTCACTGTGGTCTGAAGGCCATTTGTGGCAAGCACTGGGACTTTTCTCTGATCTAATTAAGCTTCCATTAACTGAGACAGGCAAGGTACATTCTCTCTGTCTTGAAATAAGCCTCCACCCAATATCTCTAATAGCACATGTTGCTGAAGTTTCTTTATGACTTTTTCTAACGGCTTTTCTCCTTCTACAGAATATGATATTCAATTCTTAGGAAGAAAAAGGTTATAATCAAATTACATTTACCGATTGATTAACTGGTACTTTCTAGATCTTGGAGCTTGCCTTGAAGGGTAACAAAGTTAAGTCAAGCAGAGCTGGGTAGCAGCTGTTGCCAAGTGGAGCTCAGTCTAAGTTGTCTGGTCAGTCTAAGCACATTGTCATCATTAGTGAGGGGAACATGTTGCCACCAGACAGAAGCCTGTTTCATTAAGAGGAGGGATCAATGGATTTGAAAGAGCAAAGCCCCATGGGAAGCAACGGGAGAGATGGATTGCAGGAAAGAGGGATGAGCATTTTGAAGAGTATGCACTCCTTCAGGTAGACTGACCGGAGAAGGGATAGGGAGACAATGGTAAAGCCATGTTGTAAACTGCTCAGTTTGTAAAGCGATTAAAAATGGAAACACTGGGATCATATTCATACTTTAAAATAGAGGGTCTTGGCCCAGACACAGAGAATTGATCATGGGGGCAAATACAGAATCCTGATGACAATCACTGATCCAGCGGGGAACAGAGAAGGTGTTAAGTTGGTGATTGTGTGCCGGGAGCCTTCCAGCCTGGAGCCGGTGGAAACTAGACACAGAGTAGGACTCTGGTGTGGCTTTTAAGACTGATAGTCTCTGGATATTCTAGCTCTCTAACTGTACTGAAATGCTGATGATAACTTTTTAAAAGTCCTAAGAACTTTCTTGCTCTTTCTGAGGGTAAAAATTTTCTGGCTTAGGTGACTGACCGACCTGTAGCCTAACAGCTGGGCAGTAAGTAATGTGCCTTTTGTTCTATCTCAGCAGGAACTGCTCAGCTCCAACTTTCAGCCTGCTAGTAGACGTCACAGTAGAGAAAGGAATACTTTGAAAAGTGATTATAGTGTTTATTACTAAGTAATAAAGTTATGAAAAGTTGTCTATGAAAGCTGTCTAAGAAAAGGGGGAAAAGCAGAAAGATCCTAAGAGGGGCAAGGGAAAATTTGTCTCGCACTCTACTCTTTGTCCTCAGTACTTATACATGTTTCAGAATATGTGATTGCATGGTAAAAGCTCATCACAAGTTTACACATAAAATCAAATCATCAATCGAATGAGAAGTTTACAACAGAGAATGTTTACCTGCATAGCCATTAGGAATAATTATCCCCTTAAACATTCCTCATCTGTCACAGCTCCACAGGTTCATTGGAAGTTAAAAAACCATAACTAAGTTATTAGTGAGGTCTAGTATAGATAAACCTAGTCTAATTTTATCTTCTGTCTTAACACCTATAATAAATCATTCAGTCTCCTTTTTATGGCCTTTGGTTAATTGTTTTACAACCTTTTGGAATATGCTCTGAGTAGTAGAAAGTCTGGTTACTATTTAGAAGCAATTAACCGATGACACACTGGGGGCTCACAGAGTTCTCATTGCAGTTTTGACTATCAGAAAGGGACCTAATTGCATCTCACTATAAAAGAGCTTAATGAACACTGATATAATTTTAGGAATTTTTATAGGATCATCATTAAGAATTGAGAAGTCATCTATTTGTCTATAAAGCATCACTACAAGAGAGTACATCTTTGTAGATCTGCAGAGATATGCTCAAAAGGGTGAGTTAACATGTAGTGATTTTTATATGTGTTTAATATATTAATATCAGAAGTCTTTCCTAAAAGGATTTTCTCTTGGGCCTTGCCTTCCGGAGTTCCATCGGAGATGTTACTCTAAGGCTGTCATCTCAGGAAGATCACCTGCTCGTTATTAGCTTGTCCTATGATAGCTCCTGGCAATGGTGCAGTTGGCTATTAGATGAAAAACAAGGAAGTAAAAATGACAAGTTTGAAATATGGTGGACAATTTACATGTTTGGGGCAACTGAAGGCACAGACTTACCGAAAGGTTCCAAAGGTGTTCCACTGAGGATGCTATGCTAACCCAAAAGTAAAATGATGTACATCAGCTTTGAGAAAACCATTAGGTAACTAGTGGGGACAGCTGGCTGGCAGATGAACATTTAATAGGGAGATAAGTGTGTAAATACAAGTTACAGCTTCATAAATCACAAAAATGAATGAAACCACTAGCGTCTAAAAAATTGAATTACACCAACCAGATTCGATTAGCAGATACGCTTATTAATAATTTAAGTACATAAATTACAATTAAGGGAAGAATGACCTAAATGCTTTACAAGACACATCTGTAAACGTGCAAGCGATCTCAGACCAGCAGCAGATTGTCTTCCCTGAGGAAATATCTTCAAAAAGGCTTAGTTTTACTTACAATTATATCAGTCTATATGGAGGAATGCAGTTCTGAATCCCATTGTCTGATATGCCTGAGGAAGGGAGACATGGACAATAACATTAATTTCTCTATTGTTAATACTGGGAGAAATCAGATCTGTTTTAGTAAATTACCAGTCTTGTTAATAAAATAATTTAGAAACTGTCTCAGAAGAAAAAGTGAGGGTGATACTGGAGTTTGGGGCAGGAACAGTGGAGGAGGCTAGCTGTTAACCTCGGCAGCTTCCAAGAGCATGAAGAAGAAGAGGTGTAGCCCAAGAGCGCTCAGCAAATGGCAGGTGGCAAACAGCTGCAAGTTAGAGAGGAAGGGGACTTTCAGGAGAGAGTGGGGAAGCCCAGAGACAAAAGAGACAGATTTGAGAAAAATGGTACAGTAAGTGATTCTGAGCTAAACCTCACAAAGATGGGCAGGTGACATGGTGGAGGCCTGTCGACAGCTGCATTAGGGCAGTCAAGAATTCTCCACTGAACCCCCAATGCAGACAGCAGCTGCATTATGGAAAGTGTTCCTGGGAAGGAGAGAAATGTTAGCCTATTGATAATTATTTCTCCTATATCCATTGAATATCTTTAGGTGGATTCGATCTTCTGTAGGATGGTCTACTGGGCAGGTGATTGGCAGGCAGAGATGGATTCACTATTGTCGTTGTCGTCATTTGTTGTAGTAACTGCACTATTTGTGTGTATATGTTTTGTTTGCGTTTATGTCTTTCTGTGCACCATGTGTGTGCAGTGCTTGTGGAGCCAGAAAAGTGTTTTGAGTCCAGTAGGAACTGGAGTTACAGATTGCTAGTTGCCACATGGGTACTTGGAATTAATCCATGTAGATTTAACCACTGAGCCATCTCTCCAGATCCTGGATCCAGAAGGTAGGTAATAATATGTAATTTTCTAATCTGTAAATCCCATCACAGTGTCATGTATCTACCCCAAACCAGAGGTATTCTTTTTTTTTTTTTTTTTTTTTTTTTTTTTTGACCCAGATGGCTGAGTTGGGGCAGTGTGATAATTTTCCTTTCTAGTGTCACCAAGAAAATGAGGGGCAAAGTCTAAAGGCAGCCATAGAGGAGTTGATCCCCAGTGGCCTCCAAGGCTAATAATATTTCCTAGCTACCTAACTATGTCTTAGGCATAGCAGTAAGTCTGCTTTCACTGGCTGAAAAGGGAAGTCATATAAACCTTGAACCATTAGGAAAACACAGGGCATATTCCAGACTCAACTCCTATGAAGAATTCAAGGGACTTCTGAGCCTGAAATAAAGTTTTTATCTTTGTATAAACCAAATTACACAGATGAGTTGGGTCTTATAATTGTAGGGATCATATTTTCTGGCATATAAACATATTATTGGAAAATTGGTTAGAATTTCAGTGTTGAAAATACCTGGGGTGTATACATATAAAATTTATCAGAAACATGGGCATATTTTGTTTTATGAACATAGGGAGGATTGATTAAAAGAATACTGTAAACCATCAGAAATCAGTAGTGATGAGAACTTGCTGATAGAGTATTACATGAACACAGTGCATCTTCAGATCTTCCTGCTGATGCCAAGAAGAGTGTCTGTAGAGAGCAAACAAAGGGACAGAGAAGAGAGGTGTGGAAAGATTCCCAGCAACATCCTATGGTGTCACTGACCCTGAGTGTATTTGTCAACCTCCTGGGACTTCAGTGTTCCTTCTCTGAAACAAGGACATTTCTAATATTTAGGTCATCCACAGAGACTCTCTGACCTACTCAGGTCTGGGTAGAGGCTGTGGCACCTGTTCTCTGAGCTCTATCAGTAAGACGCCTAGGCTCTCCATTAGATGTGTGGATACTCTTACAGAGCAGATTGGGAGGAGGGACCTGTGGTTCAGGTTTATTCTCTGGATTGCCTTGACAAAGTCCTAAGCCTTATACAAGCAGCATTACTTAAACTTCTCCCTGGTCTTGATCCACTCTCCTTTGGGGTCATGGGTATATGAACAACTGAGCTCTCAGTAGCCTGTGCCTTGTATCTTTCTTCTTAGGGTGTCTCTTCCTGTTGCCATCCTTTCTTTGGTTTATGGTCTCCCCATGTTGTTGTCTCCCATTTTGGGGATCATCTTATGCTGTCAAATCCTTTTTGATACAGCAAGAGCTACAATTCTAAAGTTAGTCCGTGTTTCTGTGGGGGTTTCAGCCTAGCAGAATGAGACATCAAAGCATTACAGAAACACTATTCTTGAAGATCTTCTGTGCTTCAGTGAAACAATACCCTTTTCTGTTTGACTACAATGATTGAACAGTGCAGGCTTTAAAGTAGTTTTTAGAGACATGCTAGCTCATCTGAACAGGTTTGTGTTTTATATTAGGAAAAAAAAAACAGAGAGTAACTTACACGGAAGTCTTTATGGACAGCCTCAAAGAACAGCTATTCTTGTATTTATAAAAGATTCTGCAACAGGGCAATTGCTGTTTCCATGGTTACTAGAAGTGTGTAGTTTCCACATTTCCACCCCCCTGCCTTGGTTGCTCTGGCACAGTCACCACTCAAAAGCTACAAGGCAGTAGTAATTTATGGTACCCTCTGCATCTCTGTGAGGAAATCCAGTCTCCTGAAACAAATAAGACTGTGTAGAGCTAAAAGCAGTCAGCGGAATTCCTCCTCCTATGTTACACCACATCCACATCATCTGCAGCACCATCTCTACCTGCTACCTGCATGTATTCCCATGTCTCTGAAAAACAGGCTCCCCTGTTAGTCACTTACTCTCATTGGGAGGATCAGGAGTAAGATCCTGAGAGTCACCTACTGCTCAGCTCTATCATGGTGCTATGAAAATGCCCATAGTAACTCACCTCTCAGGATGAAAGGGTTTCAGTAAGATTTCCTGATAAAGTTGGTTTTAAAAATAGAACATAGTGTCCTTCTATAAATCCCTTCATCAGCACAATGAAAACCCAAAGCACTGAATGGGTGCTCTGTTTTTTGGAAGCCAGCTTTATGTGGTTAAAAAGAAACCTGCAAATGTGACCATATGAGAGCAATAATGTATACATACATCATATGCCCACATGTTAATTAAAACTTTAAAGGAGATAATAGGAGGGTAGGAATTTTTTCTTATATGTTCAGGAACATTGGCCATTTTCTGATTGAATCAATGCATTGACGTTGCTGAATGTCCTAAAATGTCAAGACCAAGTAATATGCTCTAAGAACATGGGTTTGAACATACAATACTATTATGAGAGAAAGAAGAGATGTTAACAGAGTTACATGACACCCACAGTTAGAAAAGGGACAGCTTATAGTGTGAGGGGTATTCAGACTTTAAAGGCCAGCAGTGCATGTCAGGTGAAAGACACTGGTGACTCTAAGTAACTCATCTGAGAGGCTCGCTTACCAGTTTCTCCAGACCTGTGTTTCAAAGCCTCTGCATGGCATATGTTCATGGCACCGATGTTCCACACAGTCAATATGAGAATGGCCGTTGCTAGTAAATGAATGCTCTTTTGTTTCACAAATGTCTTAGAACACATGAAAATAAAGAGAAATGAAATGAGATAGTTTTTATATGATCAGCACACTGTAATATATTCTATAGAATTCTATAAATATATATTTATTAATTACACACATACATATTTATATATAATTATATATAGATTGATTTAAATAGGGATGAGGACACTGCAGCCACTGGCTCTCTGTACTTGAAGCACTTGTCATTTTCTGTAACAGCCTCTATCTGCTGCTAAAATAATCTTCCTTGATGATGACCGAGAGCAGTGCTGATCTGTGGGCATTTGGAAAAGTATTTAGAGGGCATACATACTATCAATAAGAGTGATGGATTCTCCTCCAGAGTCAATGACCCCATCATCCCTGGGTTCCTGGCTGGGTTTATAGCACAAAGTCTGAGTTCACTCTTATTTATCGGGCCTTACCATTACAGCATAGGAAGCTACACACAAGGCTTGAGTAGAATCTCAGAAGCGGGTGTGAAAAGAGTCTTAGAACCAGAAGTCCAAGATAACTATACTGTCTTCAAGGTGTGCCAAAGAAGCTTCATCCATGAGCTCTCAAAAGCTACAGTCGTCTCCACTAAATTGTGCTAATCAATATTCTCTGTGGGTGAAGATGGGCGCCCAGGGTTCCACTCTGTAGTAAAGGAAACAGTGGGGGCTGCTGATGGGGGAGGCAATGAGTTGTCTTCAGGAACAAACCCCCTCATAGGTTCTCCCTGTGACCAAGTGGTCAGCCCTACACACATGTGCATATAGGCAACTCTACTTGGTCTCAGTTACATATGTGCATATGTACATATGTATATTCAAATACATATGCATATGTATATTAACAAGACATGCATTTGAAAGGACATATGAGGTGGAGAGGACACTGGAGAGTTGATAGGGAAAGGAGGAGTTTATGATCAAAATCATATACTCACATATGATAAAATGTAGACCAGTATGAATTGATAAAATGTAGACCAGCATGAATTGATAAGCATGCAGCACTCTTCCTATGGTCTGGGTTATTAAAATGCTAAATCACTCAGCAAATGGCACTTAGCTGGTCAGTGAGTGACTGACTGTTACTACGTGCTGATAACTATATGCAGGCTGCTCCAGGGAAGGGAGCGTTGTGCAAGGAGAGAGCTAAGTCAGTGTGGACTTCCTGAACATGGCTGACAGTGCTTACGTGACTCCCGAGGATGCTGGAGAAGTGTGCGTTCTTCACATGTATCAGCTTATTTGATCATTTCATCGTGTCTGGGAAGTAGTGACCATTTTTATCCCTTTCATATTACACACCAGGAGGCTGAAATTAACCAGAATTAATGCTTTTTCTAAGGCATGAAAAGAATGCCAGATGTTTGCAGGGAGAGCAAGGAGAACTCTGAAATAAAGGAGAGACGTCACTTGACAGTAACATAGGGAAAATGGGGGATGGGGGTTAAGAACGCCAACAGTGTGATGTCACCACTGAGTGTGAAGTTGGGATTGGTTAGCTGAAGGGCCCTGTGCAGGTTTGTCAAGGACAAAACCATCATCACCAACAGCATTTACAAAGCACAGACAACAGAGAGAGAGAAGTCCGACCTTACAGAATGAAGTAATAATGACACAATTATATGAAGCTAAAATGCTATGTGAACTTAGAAAAGTACTGCACTGCTTCCCCAAGGCTGTAAGTCCCCGGCTATGTTTCACATTTTACAGTAGAGGTTGTTCACCATTGAGGTAGCAGTAGGAGGCAGAAAGTTGTGATCTCATCTTGATGTGAGAAAATGCTCAGGCAAAGCCCAGTCCACAGAGCAGTGAGGACTGTGTGGAGGGAGCATGGTGTAGAGGGAGCATGGTGTGGAGGGAGCATAGTGATGTGGAGGTAACACAGCGTGGTGGGAGCACAGTGTGGAGGGAGCTCAGTGTAGAGGGAGCACAGTTTGGAGGGAGCACGGTGTGGAGGGAGCACAGTGATGTGGAGGGAGTACAGTGTGGAGGGAGCACAGTGATGTGGAGGGAACACAGCGTGGTGGGAGCACAGTGTGGAGGGAGCTCAGTGTAGAGGGAGCACAGTTTGGAGGGAGCACAGTGTGGAGGGAGCATAGTGATGTGGAGGGAGTACAGTGTGGAGGGAGCATAGTGATGTGGAGGGAACACAGCGTGGTGGGAGCACAGTGTGGAGGGAGCTCAGTGTGGAGCACTGGCTTGCTGAGAGCTCATGTGTCTGACTTCCAACATTGTCGCTGAGAGGAAATGTGGGAAGGGATTCTTAGTTGGAGGAGAGGCTCCTTGCCTTGCTCCAATAAGTCGCAAGACACATGGGGATCAGATCAATGCTTGGAAGCCACTAAATCAGATGGAACGTCTCACTGCATGCAACTGTCTTTATAAGTTGAGCACTATGACAGCCAGTGATCTCTTGGTTGCTCCCTTCAGTGAAGACAGAATGGGAATGTTGAAAACTTCAATAATTACAGGATGACTTAAGTGTTTGGTACTGGTTAGAGCTGGACTGTGTTGCCCTAGTTTGTTTTAAAACCCATGGATGCCCCCTGGGCATCCTCAGTAAGGATTGGAGACGCATCTAATGTTCGCAGATAATTCAGAAAAGTGTATAGCATGGTTTACAGAATTGGAACTTTGTAACAAAGAGAAATATATATGAAAGCAAAGGGTGGGAGGCAGAGACAGGAGGATTTCTGAGTTTGAGGCCAGCCTGGTCTACAGAGTGAGTTCCAGGACAGCCAGGGCTACACAGAGAAACCCTGTCAAAAAAAAAAAAAAAAAGCAAAGGGAAGTACTGGGATTAGACCTGATTGCTACCTGGAATAACCTGAAAATAGCTGTTGTGACTCTTTATTACATGTTTATTAGGGCAAGGATGTTCCAGCCTGGGGTCTGTAACACAGTAGATGCTCAACTAACAGTTGATGACTAGAAGCCTAGAAGATCAACTTAGTCAATTAAGCAGTTAGCTTCTTAATGTACAGTTTAGAATACTGTAAATCGACCTTTTAAGTGGGGGGAATCCTCTTCAGCAATATTGAGAAAAATAAAACAAGCTCTGTACCTTTGTAGACCTTAAGTGTGCTCAAAATAATTAATGTTCATTCTTATCTTGAAGTCGCACAGTGATCAGTGGTTGCAACTGTGTTATTGACGAAGAGAGTTGTTCCTATGAAAACTTGTTTTGTTTTGGAAAGTTTATGAAGAAATGAAGGGAAATGATTAAGATAAGAGCCGTATGTAAATCTTTTGCAACTGACTTATTAAATTCTTGGCAAAGCTATCAGGAGATTATCCTGTTAGCAGAGTCAAGGTGTAGACAGCGACTTCGTGCAGAGCTGCTCATCTCTGTACTGCACTGTTTTCTTTGTTTGCTTGCTCAGAGTATGATTTATTGTGGCCTCGTGGTATGATTTATCATGGATAGCAAAGCAGCTTCATGTATTCCAATACTATCTGTTTCAGCTCATGCTTCTGATGACAAAATTGAAAATAATCAATCATACTTAAATACAGCCCAAATGAAAGACGTCACACAAACAAAAAACACATCACAGGTTAAAATAGCTTTGGCAGACTACACTGTTCACCATATTTAAGAGGCGGTGCTTTTATGTTGTGGTGACATGGAGGTCCTTAGTAGCCCTGTGAGTTGCTGGTCTGGTAACCAGTGTGTTGGTGAGGTGTCATCTCCACTCATTTATATCCTCTATCATTAAGGAAATATCAACACTGCAAATGTACTGCAATGTGATAGGTAATTAGAAGCATCCTGAAATTTTACGTTGCATATAGTCTGAATATTAATTTGTAATTGTGAATGGCCACACATGTTAGGAATTTTATGCATCTTTTAAAACAAAAATATTTTTGCATTTATTTATTTGGGGTTAGAAGCAGGGCACATGCTTCACGGTACCCATGCTGAGGTCAGAGGCTAACTTTGGGAGCGGCTTCTCCCCTCTCACCATGGGGATCAGGAAGAGTGAACTCAGATCCTGAGGACTGGCAGAGGTACAACAGACACTTGTTTCTGGCTCTGTTAGTAGGTGTCTATGTGACACAGGAACTCAGTCTCATGTAACAGGCTGGCACTTTCGTGTGATGACCCAAGAGGGACAACGGTTTTGCTTTTGCTCTGGTTATTTAAGTCCATAAATGTTCCAGGATGGACGCTGGGGCATGGTAGATGCTCAACCAGTTGTTGATAAGTACAAATGTGGCAGACTGGCTCAGTTAATTAAGTAATTACCTCCACAAGGAATAGTTTAAAATACTTAGAACTGATCATTCAAGAGGAAAATTCTCTCCAGTAAGGTTGAAATAATAAAATGACTTTGGGGGAGTATATTTTAGAGAAGTCCTGTGGCAAACGGAACTTTAGGATTCGCATCTGCACAAGTGATGTGTTCCCAAGATGTTGAGCAATTAATTTCATTTTGCATAACGTTCCATGCTTCTCTCCAAAGAAGTTGTCAGGCCTACGATAATAGTGGACTTTACCTCAGTGGGAGGCATCTGTGTGAAAGGAAAAGTTCATGGTTTCTTTTTCATCTGGAGATTTATAGAATATGTAGGAATCTACTAGTAAATTGGTTGGATGCAATGTTGCTTCTACACTCACGGGTACTATTTAAAATTATACTTTGTTTTACATATGTATGTATGTATTTCAGTTAGATGTGTATTTGTTTTAAATTTGTGTAATTAAAGAGAATTGATTTTGTGTGTATAAAAAGTCATTCAATAAAGCCAGTAACTACCCTTTCACTTATTAATTATGACAGTTTTCATACAACTTCAAAAATAATACACTTGACGCATACTCTAAATGGTAAAGCTTATTTTTAATAGTCTAAAGGATTACCTTATACTAGCTAAAAAACAAAACAAAACAAACAAACAAACATAAGACCTCTATCACAAAATATAGTTCCAGGCCAATGCACATACTTGGTATTTGGGAAGAACCACAAAGTAAACTATTTAAATTTCATATTTTAATTTGATCCTTTAAAACTTTAATTACAAACACAATGGAAGTGTGAGTGGTGAGATAGCATCTCTGTACACTCACATTTTCCAGCAAAACAGAAGTGTGTGCCTTTGAGAAAACACATGGGATTATATGCGCTTAGTTCGTTCAGGTTCCACAAACTTGAGAAGGAAGAACACAGGCCATACACACTTGAGGGTGTTGAAACCAAGCAGCTCATCAGGTCAAAGCAAGAAGCCGAAGGGGAAATGCTAGGACCAAGGAGATGGAGGCAGGTGGAAAGATGTTTCTTATAAAGCCCAAGGAAACAAACAAAAAGCAAAACAAAACACCAGAAAGTTGTGTTATTAAGAATTCCACAGAATGGTCAAAGTCAAAGATAACTAAGGGCTCATCATCACCTTGCCTTCCATCCATCAGTATCAAGGCCTGAGGGGCAGCTGCGAGCCAACCCTACATTTGGACAAACGTCACTGTCACTGGGTAATGGCCTGAAAGCAATTATAGGGATCATTGCCCAAAAGACTTGAAGTTACTGGAGCCAACTCCTGGAATCTATTTCAAATGCTAACTAAGGTTCAATAATACATATACTTTCCATCCAGTGTATAGCCTTGCAGACTGAGTAGAATCTAGGTCTGTGAACTGTGCAGAAACAATATAAACACCATCACCCTCTGAAATTTTTAGGCACCCCAAAGCATGTCCCACATGAAGATGTCCACCCCCCCAATCTGCTCTAAAAGTACAAGACTTGATGAATAATCAGAACCCAACAACCACCTCTCATTTGAGGCAGCCCCAAACAAAGGAGACAATCAAAAGAGCATTTTATTGTATGTAACGGGCTAATGTTAGAATTCATTGTATTTATAGAAGAGAGAAGATAATTGTGACGCTTGAGATACACCAGCGAAAAGATTCCTTTTCCACTGAGTGTGCTCACTTCACTCGGGGTTAGCTAGAGGTTATCTGACCCGAGTGAGGTGACCATAGTCATTGCCTGAGCAATAATCTCACTGGTATATCTGATGCAGTGCACTAAACCCACTGGTCAGATGGAGTGTGAAGATCTGTGCTGAAGTCTAAAGTAGCCCTGTCTGCCAATCAGTCCCCATTTATTCATTTTACTGATGCTATTAGCCTTGAGAAGTTTTGTGCATGTATCCCCAAATGATTGGACTCCTTTTTCACCTACCCACTCGGAGATGAAGGTATAACTGGAATGCTACTTCCTTTTTCTTAATCTGTACTTTTCAGGGGTCTCATTTAATATATATATATATATATATATATATATATATATATATATATATATATATATATATATATATATATATAAAACCTTCAATAATTTTATTGACATATTCAGTGTTTTCCAAAACTATCATAAACTTCTATGCTGAAACATTTCAGCATTTACCCCCACCCTAATTATTAAAATGAGTCTCACCTGTAGACAAATGCATTCACTTATTTTAATTTTTTTAGAGGAAAAGCCAAAGACCACAGTAGTTTAAAGGCTTATCATAATCTCACATTGTTGAGTAACTCAGAGCCACGATGCTAAAATAAACCATTGTTCATTTGTTGAATTTTTGGCAGGGCCAAACCCGGCTTAATATTTTTATTATCTAAACTTATTCTTGGGCTTCATTTACTGAGCACAGAGCACACATCATTTTGAGTGACAGATGTCACTAGCCATCTCCGGGATGGTTCTGCTCTTGGGTTTCCCTCTCTGTAGCATAGTTTCTCTAGTTTCTTATGAAGATTTTCTCTGTTGACTTTCTGGAATATTTCTTGGTCGTGCTCTCTTCTTGCGCTTTCTACCCTTTGCCTGTTAACTACTCTTTAAATTTATTTCTTATTATATAGAAGCATGAAAATATGAAGTGTGGTTTGGAAAGACTTAGAGATGACAGGATCACAGAATCAGGGTGGGGGCGTGGCTACACAGCACAGACCAAAGTAACTAGACAGGGAGGGGTGTGGCTACACAACAGAGGACAATGTAACAATGGGAGGGGTGTGGCTACACAGCACAGAGCAAAGTAACAAGACAGGGAGGGGCATGGCTACACAGCACAGGACAAAGTAACTAGGGGCTATGAAGATAAAGCAATGGCTAGCTATCCTCAGGACCAACTTGCCATAGTTTTGTGTGAGGCACTCAAGAAGGAAGTGCAGTTAGCAGTGCCCTGAACTCTTATGTGACTACAAGGCACAAACTCAGGTGAGAACTTCCCTCCATGCTGCTCTTGACAGTTTTCACAAGAATGTAGTTATTCCCTTATTTATATATAGATGTAGTCTTTCAGACATATCCTTGTGTGGACTGATGAAAACTTTGTGGAACTTTGTAGGACATTTCAGGACAGTATAATCACATTTGCTCTCTATTTTCTCTATTTTTACTAGATGGAAGCACATGACCCCGTATTTGGCTTTTCACATGGTTACAGGGACCGAACCTTTCCTCGTCCTTGTACAGCAAGTGCTTTGCTCACAGCCTTTTTAATCTTTAATTCTCTGTCATTTTTCCTTTCCCGTTGGGTTGTCTGCCTGCCACACTACCTTTGGTTTCTTCCCTACCTCATCCCTATGTTTATGATTCTTTCCGTTGTCATTGCTTCTATTGAAGCCAAATTACAAAATGCAATCACAGACACCAAGGAGTCATTCTGGACCTGGTCTTTAATTCCTAAGTACAAACAAACTCGCTTTCACTTTCTGAGGTCTTTCTGTTTGAGGTCAGGATCCACTGAAGCAAAGAATGACAGCATTCCATGATCTCTGCCTTTTCAAAAACAGTTTTAGGTTACATACATGAAATAGATGTAAAATAACTTGAAAATTATAAATTGTACTACATTCACGTCCTTTTAACAAATGCTTGAAGGCTTGTATTTTAAGTTGGACTAGTCCCCTGTATCTTTAAATCAAAGGAATTGATTGTTCTTATCAGTGGGGATTTCTGGTTTTACCCCCATCATAGCAGTCCTCTCATGAATAAAAAATAAATCACAATACCTGCCTGACATTAACTTATCTCTCTACATCTGATGGCAGCATGCAATAGAACACTTGAAGCAATCCTTCCAGATTTCAACATGTTTCCTTTATTAATGCATATGATTCTGCATTTTAATAAATTATATAGTAAAATGTGAAAGAAAATTAAAATTTATTGGCCAGTCCCAATTCGATTCAGGCTTGATTTTGTTTCATTAAAAAAGGTAAGATTTTTTTTTAGGGGGGGTGTATTTCTTAAGGGTACCCATACCTATTCAACCTCTGCTTTAGCACTCTGTCTGAAATGAAAGATGTGTTTTTCATTTACCCACTGCAAGGGTTTGTGAAAATTCTTAGCTGAGTGTGGTCCCTCTGAGGGAACAGGTGCACAATCTGGAGTCTGTGAGCTGAACACACACCCGTCTTGACAGTCACTTCCTAACACGACCTGAAGGGCTCTCCTCACACATTGATAGTGCTTCCCCTGACAGAGCATTACAGGTGGCTTCTCTATCCTAATGCATTTTATTTTTACAATGAGCCAAAGGAGGAAAACACAGCTAAAATATATAGCTATTTTTAAAATAGAGAGCAATGTGACCTAGAAAAAGAGGAATTTAAAACAGCTAGTTGATTATACCCTCAAGGATGCGATTTGTCATGGACATAATGTGTTCCTCAAATATTGATAAAGGTTTAATAGGTGTTCATTGAATATGTCATTCTTAAAAATCCCCGAAGACTACATAGTATTTATTAGTTTCAATCTTTATCATTAAATAGGCTTAACTAAATAAAGTAAGTTGATATTACAAAGCTATTCAGTGAAACCATGCTTTATAACGCTTTGGGTAAGACATTCATTTTTATTTATCATTAATGTAGCAAATTGGCAGGCAAGAGTCCTTTCTATTTACTGGATGGCTTCATGAGAGATGTAAACTCAGTTTCATTCACGAGTCTGCCCTAAATAGTATGTATATACACACAGAGTCTGTCTCTCTGTCTCTGTTTCTCTCTGTCTGTCTCTCTGTCTCTGTCTCTCTCTCTCTCTGTATGAGTGTGTGTCTCTGCCTATCTCTTCAACCCCTCCAGTCTTACACTATAACCAGAACCAGATGAGTTAATGATACTAAGAGATTGCAAATTTATGTCAGCAGCTACAATTCAATAATACAGATAAGAATGCCCTTGAAACACTATACCCAAGCTGCCCTATCCTAGACATGCCAACTGAACACTAGTCTTAGAGTTTTGTTGCTTGGTAAATACATGGAAAGGGAGGTGAGAAACTGGACTAGACTGAATTCCTTCCGAATCATCTCTAATGATACCAGCTCTTTGGAAATGGATATTTGTGGTTTGCAAGACATTTGTGGCACAGGAGAGATCTGTACATTGCAATTCTAACAACACTGACCAATGCATGTTTCGAGTAAAAAAAAAAATCTCCATGCCTGGATTGCATATGCTGAGCAGTCTCTGGAATTCTCTAACCCCAGCAGCAGGTTCCCCTGCTCCTCACTCTCTTGTATCTTTCTGAGATGTTTTGTCAGATGAATGGTGAACAATTATGTCTTGACAGAACTCAGGAGGTAAACAGCGACTGGCCCTGAGGAAAGCAATGGGGACAAATGCTCCATGCATGAGGTGGGGCAGATACTCCAAGCATAAGGGGATGCTACATGAAATCGCAAGCTCCTTCATCCTCCATGGAGTCCAGCATCCTCTCGGGACAGTGGCTAGATGCCAAATAATCAGAAACAATCCTACAAATTATTGGACCTGAGTGTGTATGACTGACTGAGACACAGGGAATACCTACTGGAAGAAACTGATTCCTCAAGTGGCTGGCGCTCTGGGCCATCTCCAGTGCTGGCTGAGGTCAGCTGGGGGATATGGTTTTGACTGAAGAAACTTCTCCACAGTCTATCCTGCTTCTTTCTACTCATATTGTTGTGACCTGATGGTTCTATTTTGTTTTAGTCACAGACTTTCTAGGTTATGGTAAGAAGAAGAAGAAGAAGAAGAAGAAGAAGAAGAAGAAGAAGAAGAAGAAGAAGAAGAAGAAGAAGAAGAAGAAGAAGAAGAAGAAGAAAAGATCCCATTTGCTGTTTTCCTTGTTTGTTTCTGATAGAGATACCAGGATGAGACAAATGCCCTTCCTTAGAATATTTAGATAGATATTGGTGTTTTGATGGTGAGGCCTCTTTCTATTGTGTGTGGCTTCTGCCTCCCTCCCTCCCTCCTTCCCTCCCTCCCTTCTTCCCTCTCTTCCTCCCTCCTTCCCTCTCTCCCTCCCCCTCCCCCCTCTTTCTCCCTCTCTCCCCTCTCCCCACTCTCTTTGTATACACATGTCATCTGCACCATTATGAAACAATGGAAAAACCTTGGCCTGCATTATCTAGCTAGCCTGTCACCTCTCCTAACTTCCTCAGTTTCAATATTTCCACTGAGATTGGAGGAGGAGAAGGTAGACATCATGGGTGCGGGTTAGTAGGAAATCACTGATATTCCAGCCCCTCTGTATAAATTGCCTGGCCACCTTTCTAAGATGGCTTGTAAGGTGGCTTGCCTAGGGTCTGTGGCAGCCAGAGTGGCTGCAATACCTGGGGCTCCCTTGTGAGTTTGTGTCATGTTGTTGTATTAATTCAATGACAACATAGCCTGTCTTATTAATAAAACATGTACTTCTGAACATTTCATTGGAGTAACTTCGGCTCAACTATAGAAATCCAGTGATTTCTATGCTTATTTCCATTGTCCTTGAGGTACTCTAAATGGTTGAGATTGAATGATTTGCCTATACCACACATGTGCCTGCTACCCATGGAGGTTAGAAAAGGCCATCAGATTCATGGAACAAATTAGAGGTGGTTGTGAGCTGTCATGTGGGTGCTGGGAATAGAACCCTGGTCCTCTGCTAGAGGCATCAATACTCTTAAAGTTTGAGTCTTCTCTTCAGCTCCCTCCTTGAGCTACTTTAATCAATTAATGTTATTGACCTCAGACAAGGAGAAATAGACCTGAGAAGATATTTTGAGGGGTACTTAATGAGGATTCAATCTTCTCCATGAGTCTTTTCCCAGTGAATTAGAAGAGTTCTACATTTCAAAAAAGAAATTTCAGTGGGGGATACCAGTAGAGATCCCAGATGTTATGAAAGTCCGTAATTTGAAAACCAGTGATTTATTCAGACGACAATAATAGTAGAACTATTAAGTAACTATTTGGGGACTGTAAGTGGACTACATGGAGAGAGCTGTCCACTGACCCAGAACGACCGGAGTTGCTATTCTCATCCACTGTCTACTTCATAGGGAAGGATGAGGAAAACCAAGAGGAAGACAAAGAAGAATTTGAGTGACCCATTTCTACATAGAGTGCAGATAGGGATTTTCTATTGTTACAATTTAAGGGTTTTGTGTTTAATTCAGAACAGTTTATGAAATACATAAAACAATTTCAAATAATTTGTTGACTTGTAGAGAAAGTATACACTAATCTTTTGTTCTTTAAGCTGAATTTTAAGGCTAATGAGCATTTGAAAACCCAAATGCACGTGGTTATCTTGTTTGCTCACTGCATCCTCAGCCAGCAGAAGAGACAAAGATTTCTTCTCTGGCTGGGCTTATGGCAATACTCACCTTGAAAATTAACCACAGCTTCCCATCCCCGATCAGATTAACTCAAAGCCTCCCAACTAAGCTTATGGGATTATTGTCATTTTCTTTTTAGTATTAAAAAAATAGTTAACTGTGATGAGAACTAAATAGCATAAATACAGCACATTAGTCACTTTGCATGCACATTTAAGGAAGATTCTTTATGTTCCAGGGACATTGTAATAGAACACTTAAATCAATGCCTGTTTACTGTATGAACCTGAAGTACAACCACCCCTCCTGCCATCACTCTTGCCCCTGGCACCTTCTACAATCCTCCTCCTCCCTCTATTTTCACACCATTGCTTCACTACCAGATCCAGCATCTATTGATCCCCTCATACCCAGAGTCTTCTCTTTTCTACCCACTGGGTGGAAAACACGCGACTCTCTGTCCAGACACGGAGGCTGGAATGGAAGCAGTACTCTTGCAGTGTGGTATTTCTGTTTTATGGTTTTTGAGATAGGCTATGTAGGGTTGTCTCAGATCTATTTTGTAGCTTGGGTTTCACATCGTGATCAGACCTTCATGCCTCAGCCTACTGTGTGCTACTATATTGTCCCTTCTGTTTCCAGCTCTTGCAATGTTACCTTATCTTATTTTCTAGTACAATTTCAACCTCTTGAATGCACCCTAAAATCTATATAAAGATACGAAGTATTACTCATTCTGTTTTTATCTTCACAACAAACATTAAGTACTCTTTGACCAAGTCAAAAGATTAGAACTATTTTATGACCTATTAGGAGTTTCCTTTGTGTAAATGACCATGACACTAGTTGGTTCAGTAGCTGCTGTGATAGTCACTCTGTTTATAAATAAAGCGCACCTTATACCGAAGGCATTGTGAGAACTCAATTATTGATTAATGTGTCACAGTAATTCTTTTTGGTGATACTGTGATTTCACTGTCAGATGGATGACTGGACAGGGGTGATCTGTGTCATCCACAGGTGACACCATAAGAAAGAGAGGCATGATGGAATTAGATACCGTACTTAAGTGTGATGTGTGCTGTGAAATACCAGGGTTTGATGTACTTCATGTCCTTGTTTACAATGAGAGGTTACAGACATTTCAAAAGTGAACGAGCCATATTGGGCATTTTAATGTGCACAAGCTGTGTGGCACGATCCGGCTGCATAGCAAGCTCAACCCTTGCTGTCAGGGTCTGTCCCAAGTGCCTGACCCTGCTCTACAGTGAGGGACACTGTCCCTGACCCTGCTCTACAGTGAGGGACACTGTCCCTGACCCTGCTCTACAGTTAGGGACACTGTGCCTGACCCTGCTCTAGAGTGAGGGACACTTTCAGTGGAAGTGCCTGACCCTGCTCTACAGTGAGGGACACTGTCCCTGACCCTGCTCTAGAGTGAGGTACACTTTCAGTGGAAGTGCCTGACCCTGCTCTACAGTGAGGGACACTGTCCCTGACCCTGCTCTACAGTGAGGAACACTGTCCCTGACCCTGCTCTACAGTGAGGGCCACTTTCAGTGGAAGTGCCTGACCCTGCTCTACAGTGAGGGACACTGTCCCTGACCCTGCTCTGCAGTGAGGGACACTGTCAGTGGATGAACTTTCATAGAAGCGGTTGCTCGCTTCCTTTTTCCTCCATTAATTAGAGCAAGTGGAGATAACTGGTGAGAAAGAATTAGGTCAGGGTGATATGCCAATGTCCGCCAAGAAAATGAGTTATAACTGGTACAAGGCAGAGAAGATTAGGACAGATTTATGAAGGAAACATGGTGTGGTAACTGGCCGCTGACTTTTTGTTAGGGTTGTGGCAATAGTGCTCCTCATCACCTGGGAAGTTTTATTCCATAACTTACAGTGGGGTTAGGGAAGGAACTGTCTCAAGAGTCACTTATCAGAGTGTCCTCAGTGGCTCGTTGCAGGGTGTATGTGGTGCATCCTATTAAATCCTAGAAATTATAGTTAGAACTGATTTGTTCTATAGAAATGTAATTTAAATGTGACACAGCCAAAGGTATGATGGATGCCTCTTTCTGATCAGCCCTTGAACGATCGATAGACGGTAGAAAACAATTTAGTCCCACTCAGCATGCTCAAGAGAGACGTCGTTCATGACCTGTCACCCGTAAGTACGGAACCATCATCTTTAGACAGGGTGAAGCAATGAAATACTTAGTTTGAAAAGCATCCGATTAGTTGCATGGTTCATTGGGCCAGTTGTCTGGCTTTAGTCAATAAAACTCAGGAGAATTTATTTTAAGATCTTAGAGCAAGCAAGTCTGTACCTCAGTGGTATAAGCATTTAATTAATTATGAAAGAAACAATGTGTTTACATGCATAAGTGTGCATGTATAACCATATATATTACCTAATAGTTTCAAAATACTGAGTGTTTAGGAAAGAATCATTTCATATCTCCTTATAATTAACATAACTGTCCCTTTGGTACTAGAGCCTGTATCATTAGTGCCATTTTTTTTAGCATCTCCATATGTCCTTCTCAGACTTTCAATAGTGTCTGTTGAACAAAAATAAATAATCAAGGCCAGTGTCATTATCTGGAATGGAGAACTCAGAAATGTCATATTTCTGTCCCCAAACTGATGCTTGTCCCAGAGAAACCTTTCCTTTTCATTGGTCTCCACTTCTTTCTCCCATGCTGTTGGCCTTCCCAGAATGCTTTTCTTCCCTCCTGAGAACACCAAGTCTTGGTTTGCTGGCGACTGGTCCATATAAATTTCAAACCTTCTGGATGCATGGACTATTGACTCCCTCCTTGTTTAGAGGCAAGAACAGTGTGTGATGACTCTTGAGCTCACCTTGGTTGGATCAGGAAACATGAGGAATGCTAGTGGAGTACATTTTCTGGAGGGTTTGTGAGAGCAGCTCCAAAGAGGCTTGACTGTGGAGATAGGACCCACCTTGAATGAGGTTGTTACCATTCCCTAGTCCAAACTGAAATAAAGAAGATAAACATTTCTGAGCAACAACATTCACATCTTTCAATTCCCACACTGTTGATACAATATGACCAGCCACCTCTTGTTCCCACTGCCATGACAGACTTTACCTTGAACCAAGACCCATAATTAAGCCCTTGCTAGCTTATGTCGTTTTTTGTTGGGCATTTTGTCATTGGTTAGAAAAGTGTCCAGTTGTGACTCTTCAAGCACACACCTTTACACCTGTAAAGGATAAGCACAGAAAACTTGAGACAAGTCTTAAGTGTCTACTAAGAGCTTGTGTGCTTGAGTGAATATTTACATGGAGGGATATATCCTTCTGTATAAATTTGTTAAGTAAAACATAATAACCCCATGTCCACAAATCCACCAAACCAACTGTGAAGATTTATGAGGAGTACAACCAGTGCCGTTACAGCATAGTCAGACCTTGAGACCCCCATGTGTAATCATACAATTAACTTGGTAACGCTACATGGCTTCTGTCCTTGTTGGCTTCCTGCAGCTCTTCCTCTTTCAGGCTAATTGTGGCTTCTGGGGTCGACACACCCTCTCATATCCTTTAGGACTGCTTCTGACCCATGACATATTTGTGGAAATTGATATTCACGGCTTATGGGCCACAAGGAATAAATTAAATAAATTAAATGGTGACAAGTCCCTGGAGCGTTCAGACTGGTTAAGCAAGCATGCTTCATGAAGGATAACATTTTGAGAAGATTATGTCAGGATATAAAAGTTGCAAGAGGCCTGCCTGGGCTGATGCTGTTAGACCATGGTGCCTCAACCATAGTTTATGCTTAAGCATAAACAATGTTTTTATATGTGCTTTTTATGAAACAGTGTTTGGCTATAATTTATTTGGTATTTGGTTAGGGATGGTTAAAATGAGCTTTTCTCTCCATGATCTGACTCCCCCTACTATAGCCCCTAGACAGGTTCATTGGAATCTCCCAGGGGAGATTTGTTTAAAATGCAGAATCCTCTTGAAACCTGAACAGAGTGAAAAATCTGTTTCTTCTGGAAACCTTTTCCTGATTCTATCTGTACACAGCATGGTTCCCGTCCTGCTCCATCCCTCTCTGTGTAGACAATTTAGTATTTGGCTGGATACTTTAATATCATTGTGGAAATGAGATCGTGCAAAGGGAAGTGGGTATTTAATGTTTTTTCAGGAAAAACTTAAAACTCAACAAAATATTACAAAGAACTAGCAAGCAGGTAGGCAATCTTCAGAAAACCTGAAATGTCTCTTTAGAGTAGATTCTGATGTACATCTCTTCCCTTCTGTAACCACTTGGTCTTCCATTAATAATATGCATTTTATGCAGAAATCCATAGTTGTGTCATAGAATTATTTAGAAATAAGAAAGCCTGTGTAACAAACTTGCCAGGTCTGCTCCTAGTTGGTGCTTAGAGACTGGGTGGGCCTGCTGCCCATGAGGCTGTGTTAATATTCTAGGGGGCTGCTAATATCTGATATCTCAGTCACCCCAAAGCCTCCTGTGAGGTGTAGCTTTCCCCTGAGCAAGTATACACAGGGGAAGGGACACATAGTCTCAAACACAGTTAAATTAATTCTGGGTAACATCGAGTGTCCTAGTTAGCCACTTCTATTCCTTATGGTAGAACCCTTCAGGGTGCAGCCATATCAGGCTTCCGTCGGCAAGCGCTCCTTGGCATCAGCAGTAGTGTGGTGGGTTGGTGTCTGCTACTTTCAAGAGTGCTGTTGACTTTGTGTCAGCAATATGAGCTTTGGGTTCACTGTGAGCCTTATAATT
This sequence comes from Mus minutoides, assembly GCA_902729485.2. Lineage (NCBI taxonomy): Eukaryota > Metazoa > Chordata > Mammalia > Rodentia > Muridae > Mus > Mus minutoides. The sequence goes on from LR751859.1 coordinate 82,692, forward strand.
TACACCTTCAGAGCAGGTTTGCCCCCTAAGTGAGCCTTCCCAAGTCTTCCAAATAGATGACCCGTCCTAGTGAGGTCTGCAATGGGATAATGAAGCTGTCTATTTAGAGTGTCCATTGGCTCGTTCCATTCTGCTCTGTGGCCTGAAATGAAGCAGCTTCTGCTCTGTATTTAAAAACTTTTAGCTATATGTATGCTGGCAGGGAGGGGTCGTGCATACTACTGCAGTGCCCAGGGAGGCCAGAAGACACTAGATACCCCTAGAGCTGGATTTATACATGTTTGTAGGATGTCTGTGCATAGTGCAAAGAATCAAACGGGGTTCCTCTAGAAGAGCCGTATATGCACATGACCACTAGGCCACTTCTCCAGCCTGCCTTATGACTCAGCCCAGAGGTCTCGAAATTAAGGTTGCCACCTGTGAGCCTCTCTCCTGTCCACACCAGAACGGAGTTGACACAATGGGCTCTGCGTGTCCCAATGTGTATTGTATGGAATTGCCTGTTCAGTAGAAGACACAAAGGAGAGTAACTGCTTCACATTTAGTGACTCAGCATTCCAAATTTAAACAGATATTCTTCTAGAATATCTAACATCTAACATCTGTTGTTTCTAACATCTTTCTTCCTTTCTCTTTTTCCTTCCTTCCTCATTTCTTTCTTTTTACTTTTCTTCCTTTTTTCCTTTCCTTCCTTCCTTCCTTCCTTCCTTCCTTCATTCATTCCTTCCTTTCTTCCTTATTTTTGTCTTGAGATAAGATCTTACTTTGTTAGGCCAGGCTCATCTGGAAATCATATTGTAAACTCTTATTAGCCTTGCATTTTTGACAATTCTGAGGTTCCAACCTTCTAAGTGCTGAGATTACAGGTGTGAGCCACCAAACTTGGCTTTGAATTCTTTAAAGAGTGTTTTTGTTTGTTTGTTTTTAATTACACATGTGTGTATAATGTATGCTACAGGCATTTATGCTGTTGTTCTGTGTGAAGATGAGGACAGCTTTGTAGATGTGATCCACTTTTCCCACCTTTCACTCTGTCCAAAGGTTGAAGTCATGTGGCCAGTCTAATATCATCAGGCACCAAGTGCGCTATCTGATGTGCTATATCTCTGGCATCATGAGTTCTTAATACAATTTTATGGCATTTCCTATGAGGGACATTCATAGTAACGTTTAAGCAAATATCATTTTAGCTTGGCTATTCTCTGCTTTGAATATGTGGCTGTGGGTTATTTTTACTGTACTAGATGACCACATCTACTTGAATATGCTGTTATTCATCCCTTTCACAACACTCTCTGGGACCTGGCTTGTCTTGTTGTTTTTTCTTTGCTCCCTTTTCTTTCACATTAATGCAATATAATCTTTGCTTGAGTAGGTATTTTCAGCAAACAGTATATTTTATTTTTTTCTTACTCTTTCACTTTCTATATATTCAGTTTCATTTCTAAATACATGCACATAAAAATTCTAAACGAGCTGCAAGCTAATAGAAGTCATAAAATACAACTTGATTTGTCATGTGTAAAGTCATTTACTAAGTCCCTTTGTGAGATTCGGTTCCCTGGTTCCTTTAGGCTGGACAATGACAGACAACCTGCAGTCTTCTTGAATTCTCTAGCATCAGAGGATGATATCGTCAGATGAGCCAGCCTCTCATTGCCTATAGACAATAGATTCTCAGAGCAAAGATCTGTAGCATGAATGTTCTCCACCTTATGTGTCCATGGAGCACTTGAAATGGACCCAGAAAGGCTGAAGAGCGTTCTCTAATTTTGATCAATTTCAACTTAAAAATGGACAAGGAGCTTTTTCACACTAAGGATGGAGTGCTGACTTTCTGGAGCTATATTACATTTAAATGTGGAACATTTAGCATCTGATTAAGAAAGGCTATACATGTGCAATGTGAGATTTTAATAATACAGTATTAAAAGGAGGGAATGAAACATCTCAAGGTAATTTCTGTCCTGGGTGCAGTATGGAGTGCTGGTCTCAGGAAAGTTGGTGAGAATCAAGTGAAATGAAATCAATGTAACTTGTCCCCTTGTGAATTTTAAATGCCACTGTGGGAACATTGCAAATGGTCTCTGTAGTTTGACTTCTTGACCTCCCTTGGTTGAGATGGATGCATTGGCCAAGGTTCTCTTCTGAAGGGAACATGCCACAGTAAATTCCCACTGAGCCTCCATCACTTGGGTCCCTTCTCTTATCCTGCCCCTCATTTCCAAGCCCATCCTTTGTGGGTAAAAGAACAAATAGCATAATTAAATTAAAGGAGATGTGTGTGAAATCCCTATTGCAGCATTTAGTCGGGGAGCTTCATGTGCTAAACATTTCTAATTCTTATCACTTGCTTTGATTAAATATTCAAGACACAAAGTTAAATAGCAGAGGGCTTTCTATGCTAATGATTAAAAATAATTCTTGACTAATGAGTATTAATTAGCTAGCAGGTCAGTTAACAAACATTTATTAAGAGCTTAGATTGAATATAAAATTGGGCTATACACCCTGGAGATTTCCCAGTAATAGATTTACCTGGAATTTAATAAATTTAATAATTTAATTTTGTTGGGAATAGTTATTAGTTTTATATATATATATATATATATATATATATATATATATATATATACATGTATGTGTGTATAAGATAGCTTTGTGAAACTTTTAAAACAGTTTCATATAGTAAGTGTTCAAACACTTACATTCTTCCATTTAAAATTTGAAATTTCTTTATATACTTCAAATTGATGAAGAATATAAAACTTTCCATGGACAAGCACATTGACTATTATTCATAAGATTTCCTTGGTTTTCATGCCCTTGTTCCTATCAATGTGATGTTATACATAATATCCTATTTGAAGATATGAAAGGAAGCATGGGAGGGTTGCTTCTTTACACTTAGGTTACTGTTCTGGTGATGCGAATCTGAAAACCCTCAGCTACAGAAATAGCTCCAGCATTAGCTCCAGCATCTTTACCTAGCACTTGTTCAGCCAAGTCATGCCCCTTTAGGGATCAGACCAGAGACTGTCTGGCAGGCCATATGATTATCCTGTGAACTACCTTGTTCACAGTACACCAGAAACAAAACACAGATAAACCAAGACAAAGTACTTTTGTCCCCTCACCCCCACCCCTAGGTAGCCATGCATACATTTTAGCATAAAATATTTCTTTTATGACTTAGTTAGGGTTTCGTTTCTGTAAAGAGACACCATGACCAAGAGAAATCCGATAAAGGAAAATATGAAATTGGGCTGGCTTACAGTTTCAGAGATTTAGTTCATTATCATCACGGTGGGGAGCATGGTAGTGTCCAGGCAGACATGATGCTGGAGAAGGAGCTGGGTGGTCTATATCTTGATCCACACACAGCAGGAGGAGACTGTGTGCCACACTGCCTGTAGGTTGAGCATATTTGACCTCAAAGCTTGCCCCTACAGTGACACACTTCCTCCAACATGGCTACCCCTACTCCAACAAGTTCATATCTAATAGTGTCACTCCCTTCAGCCAAGCCTTCAAACACATGAAGCTATTGGGGCCATGCCTATTCAAACTGCCACACCTTGGAATAAGAAAACTGAAAAGTCACAATGCTTAATTAAACTTTGCTTTAAAATGTTACTCTCTAACAAGGGAGGCATGTCCATGGCAGAACTCTACCTATGGAAAAATACAAAAAGTAAAATAGATATGGAGAGCCTGGAGGACAACCAGGGGTGGGGGACCTGCTGATGTGGGTAGACCCAGTCTGGTCCTAGCAACTGTAGAAGAACCATCCTAGATCTCAGTCCATCCACCCTGCAGGCTCCTCCTCATCCACCCTGCAGCTTTTGTCATTCATGACACAGGGCATGAGTACCTGACTCACTTTGAGTGACTGGCATTGTCAAAGGACATAGCAAGGCAGCCCCAGCTGACACACAGGTGCATTGATGAAGCCATTTTGGTGATGGATATTTGTAGGTATTTTAATTTCACTGTGAACTTTCTGTGATAGGTTTGGGTTTTGCACATGTAACCACAGGCATTTTACAAGTTAATATTTTTGTCTAGCATACAGTGTTTCATTGTTGCACTTTCATTCATATGTATCATTATACAGATACTTTGTTTCATTGTCAAACATTCATACATATGTATCATTCTACTGTGTTCTTACTTGCTCCCCCACTGACTCCCCTACCCTACACTTCTCTCTTGATTGTTGATCCCTGTATTACCCCATTACCTTCTTCTCTTCTCCTTTTGTGACATACATATTTTTCCTTGCTCCCCTCCCCCCATATTTAGATACTTATATGTGTAAAGGTAAACCTAGACTCTTTGTGTGGAAAAAGTTGTATCTATACCCCTCTTTTTTTTATATTTCATATAAATGTCTCCAGTTCCTGTAAACACCACAATTTAGACCCCATTATATTTGTACCACATTTTCTTTATCCTTTTTTCTTTTGGTTTGAAATCTAGTCTCATTCTAATTCCTGTCTATTTTTGAGTAGCCACAAGCAGAGATGTGCAGGTGTCTCTACAGTACACTTCTCCCACACCAATTAAGAGAGAAATGATTTCTATCTTAGGACAGCCAAGTACCTACAAAAAATGGGGCTTAGACTTAGTCTATGATTTGTCATGAAATACAAATGTGTTTTATGGAAAGACCTTTTCTTTTCTTCCATCACTCTTAAAGCATATTCGATCAATAAAAACTATACACACTGTTCTATGTGGACAGAGATAAGTTATATTATGGTTAAATGAAATCAGTTGATGTGAGTGACCACTGTCTTGTTTTTACTGAGGAGGACATCTCTGCTCTAATCTCTAATCCACTTTCATCAGGGCACATTGCCTTTAGCTTAGGCACTATACTAGAAAATATATCTACAGGATATCTTCACTCTTTCTAAGCTTTCCTCAACACATCCTGGGGTTTGTTTATCCCAAGATCTCCTCCTTCACAGTGCAGAAGCCTTCTTTCAAACATGATTTTGCTGGTCTGTTTGCTATTAAGGACATCCCTGGGAGGCCATCCCAGACATTTGCCTGGGTTTCCTTCTAGCACCTTTATATTTTGAATTATTTTTTTGTACCTGAAATGAAAGGGAGGTCTGGCTTTTATTCTTCTGCTTCTACATGTCCAATGCCCTCAGTACCTTTTACTTTGGAGTCTGTTCTTTCCTCATCATGAGTTTCTGGGACAGAATGGACAGCAGAGGAGTTAATCCACTTGTTTACATCCAAGTGAAAGGCCCCTTTCCAAGATGTCCTCACCCAAGTTTTCCTTTCCTGTTAGTATTGAAAAGAAACTCTACATTTAGTGCAATTCTAGCAACAATGTAGAAAATAATTGCTGAAACATACAGATGTTTCTCAGTAGTAAAGGTCCTGTGCAGTATAATTGTTATGTAGTTTGTGCTACAATAACATGCAGTTGGGGAAGAACTTGAGAATATTTTGCAGTCACAAAACTACCAGTGAAACAGAATAGTGCCAAACAGAAAAAGAGAGAGAGAAAAAAACATGTGTAATAATGCAATGCTTTCTACAATATCTTTCAAAGAAACTTAAGTTTCTTCTTCAACAGATTATATACCTACCTCCATTTTCATACACACACACACACACACACACACACACACACACACACACACACACATACATCCATACTCATTAGGCATCTCTGAAAAGCCCTGGATCTAACCTCATTTCTCTGCTGTGTGTAAGGAGAAAAATACCTTCATTTACTTTTTCTTATATCAAAGAATGAAGAGAGGTCACGATAAATGTTGCATTTTGATTATGTTACTTATCTATTGAAACCTCCTGCAAAGGGAATGAGAGTTTGGGTCAGATATGTGCTCGCTAAGACAGAAATAGCAGTGTGGGATGTATGTTAGGATTTCCAGGGACTTTTATAATCATCTAGTTAGTCTCAGGAACTTTTGTTAAACTGTGTGGGGCGTGCCTGTCCTCTGACTAATATTACATAAAGGGGCTGTGTAGAGCAGAGGATGCATGTAGCCATTCCTCACACTGATGCTTATTGTATGACTTACTCTGCAGTTGCAGACACAGGTGGAAAGTCTTGCTACAGAAGTACTGGAAAAACCAGGATCATGGATAGGCTCTTTCTTTCTTCAGTTGAAGCTCCCTGGCTATAGCCTATGGTCTTAATGCTTTAGAACACCTTCCCTGTTTGAAGGCCCTTGTACCGTGTCTAATCGGGGCCTCTGACTAGACTTGATATTGTTACCATTACTCCTGTGTACTAATTGTGTAAATGGGGCAGGACAAAAAGCTGTGGGCTAAATTGTTTATTCAAGGATGTCTAGGGACAAGGACTGTTTGGGGTGAGATGAGGGAAATACGTAAACAGAAGATATTTTTAGTAATTCCTGTCATCCTTGAGTTTCATCTTAAGGGTTTTGCTCATTGAAACGTGAATTGTCTTGATATCGAAAACATAATCATATTAAACTATGTCATAAGAGACTACACATGAATTTAAAATGAGAATTTATTGAATTTGTCCTTTCCCAGAAGCTAGTTTCTTAACTTGATCTGGCTGGTATCTTGGAGTCAGACATAATGGAAAACAGAGTTATAATCTCAAGGTTGTCTCAAGGTCACCAGGAACCCAGACTCCCCATCCACACAGTTGGCCTTGGAGACTCTATAACGGGGCCGCTATGCCCTTGTGTGTCCCTTGCCTTCTCTTTCCAACAGTTAACTTAGATTAGTACACTGTCCTCATCTTTTGGTTAGTAAGTTTCTAATTTATATGTTATAATTTTTGTCTATGTCGAGGCATGGAGTTATTTGTTTTCAGTGCAGACACCATGCTTAATAACTGTCAGAATAATTACAATCAGCCACCATGTTCTCTTTACATTCTCTATAATGCATTATATCAAATGCAGGGAGCAGGTAGGGTGTCCTCATCCTCTTGCAAATGAAACTCTGCCGCCCATCCTGGAGCATTTAAACAGCTTGTAAGAGCCCTTCCAAGTCAAAGCTAACATGTGGGCTTCAGAGTTCCTGTTGATGAGTTTCTTGTACTTCATTTTTGTCAGCCGTTCCTTAGCTCACAGCCAATCGGGTTGAGTCTTATGTGCACTGGGATTTTCTTTTCTGCTCTCCTTTGCTATTCCTCTGTGATGTCCTTAATTCTGGGCATCAGTGTTTTCCACGAAGACTTTGAGGTTAGTCTTCTGCCAGGGTCCTAATTCCCGTTTCTCAGTTGTAATCTACTTTACACAATTAAGCAATCAATTGTCCTAGTCAGGACATTTACCTTTAAAGACCTTGTTACACATCCAGAGTTTCGACACAACAGTCAACTTGGTGGCAGGATTGCAGTGTGACCAGGAAGAGCCTCTCCGACCTCCACTCTTTCGATCTCTGACAAGCTTGTCTAACTAATCAGGTCCTTCCCTGTTCTGTGAACAAATGTCGATTCTTTAAATGCCATTAATGTTAATCAGCTTCTGGACCTCAGGCATAAGAAGATCAGGTTGTATGGTTTTCTTGGTTTATAGTTCTTCAGGTTGTGGCCCATGATTGTCCACTTGCATAGTTTTGGAAGGTTGTCTACAACCTAGCTGGAACACAGTAGACTAAAATAAAATATCCCACAGAGGAGAAACAAAAGAAGAGGGCTGGTATCCCATCGTCTTTTAAGAAGGCATATCACCAATGACATGAGACCCCTCCCTGACAGGCTTCCACCACCTCTCAACAAGGCTACCCCAAGAACAAAGCCTGTGGCTCACGGGCTTTGGGTGACACTCAGATCTACACATTAGAGAAGTTTCTTTCTCACCCGGTTCTGTCAGATACCTTCATGCGTCTGAGCACCCTGCTCACCCACTNGTAAAGAAGACTTTGGGGTGCATCCTGCTAGGAAACAAGTAGGTTAGCTACATGCAGGGTTCTACTTGACACTTTTCAAGGAGGACTCACTTGGAAAAGGAATGCCCTGGAGCTCCCAGTGTATACAGTGTTCTAAGATGGTCTAAGAAGAAAGAGAATGGTTAGGCAGAGAACTTACATACTTCCTGAGAGAAAAATCAGTGAGAATATATAGACAGATTCTCCATGGTGCCCATTCTTCCTAGCATGACCCATTCACTCATATCCTTTCCTTTATTTTTTCTTTTTTTTTCTTTTTTTTTAAAGTGCCTGATTCCAGGCCTTATGCTAAGAGGTATGAATACATCCATGAATTACACAGCCAAAGTCATCTGTTTCCCTAAGGCTCACACAATATGGATTGTTTAGAAAATAAACAGAAGGATAACTTCTTGGTAAAATGATTGGTCCCCAGGAGTTGTAATTGAGGTAAGATGTGTAGAATAAAAACTAGCAGAGTCCAAGTTCCAGACAGTAGGGGTATGTAAAGAGGAAAGGTGATCTGATAACTGCAGAGGGTCCTGTATCTTTCCTAAAAGTGAATTCCCCTGGATCATACTGAGGAATGGGAGAGAATTATTTCCAGTCAATGTCTTGCATTAGCTCCTGAAAACATAGTGCACCATGTCCCCAAGATAGACCTTGTCATAAAAACTGTATAGCGACACCACAAGTATCAACTATTATTATTTTTTATTTCTTTGCTTGAGGGCACATTGAGTTTTTGTGGTAGCAAGAAGGAGAGAGGTTTACTATACCATCCTAGTTCTCATAACTATCCATGCCAAGGTTTTTCTAGAACATTCTGTTTTCACATTCCCATCCATTAACTAGAGAATGTATCTCTTTACCTTTGGCTTCTTCTTCTTGGCTGCAGAGTTCTCATCCACCAAATTTCCTGCACACATCTCTCGCCAGATGACTACAAATCTGGATGTATAGGACCTCTCCTCCTTCCGGAGCTTATGATGTCCTACACTGGAGAGTTCTACTTTGATTATAAGCCAGTCACTAAGCGAAGAAAGCTAGAAATAAGATCAGTATCTCTGAAAGGTTATGGTATGACCCCAGAAACACTCCCTGTCTGTGTAACATGTTTCATTCATGACCCAGGCTGGGTTATCTCTTCTGGTTTTGGATTCTTCAAACATCCATGTGCCTATCATGAAGAGCACTCGAAGAGCCTTTTCTATTCTTTCTTTTCAGATGAACTTTCTGGTGTGTCTTTGTTTTATTACAGAAAGTTTCAATAATTGCTGGAATTTCTGAATCTGCTTAGTGATAATCTAAAATAAAAGCAATAAACTTTGGAATTTCCTGTTTAATGTGCTATAAAGCCTGTATCACACAGGACTTGCCTTAGCACTTCTCTTACTTTGTAGTATTTTAATTGGCAAAGTGCTACTTATGTTAAACAGGAGACTTAGTGGTCCATCTGGCACGGTATAGGACAGCAGGAGTGAACAAGTGATAGATGGATGTACAGATGGATGAAAATATGGATGGATGGATGGATGGATGGATGGATGGATGGATGGATGGATGGATAATAGATGTATGGGTAATGAATGGATGGCCAGACAGATGGAAGGATAGATGGACAGATGGGTGAATGAGTGAATTGATGATGGATGGATGGATGGATGATGCATGGATGGATTGATGGATGGATAATAGGTAGACAGAGTGACAGACAGAAGGAAGGAAGGATGGATGGTTGGATGATGGATGGATGAAGGATTGATGGATGGATGATAGATGGATGAGTAATGAATGGATGGACAGACAGAGGGATGGACAGATGAAAGGATGGGTGGATGGATGGAATGATGGATGAATGAGTTCACAGCTGCTAAAGCTCTGATTTAATGATTCTCAAAGGTATTCCCCAGTGTGATCATTCTCCTTACCAGGGCCCCACCGAAAGAATTAACTTTTTTTTTCTTCACATTCCATAAAAACCATGCATTTGCTGATGGAATGATTTTAATTCCTCCTTGTAGGATTTGTTTTTACTGGTACTCAGATGACTAGGAGGGACTGAGAGTATACTCTACCTTTGTGAAAAACTGTTCTTAGTCCAGAGCGGCATGCAGCATATGCTCTAATTTTAGAAGCATCAGGTGAGCAAAAATGATGTGCTCATCTGGGCACCACCCAGGAGACTTGTGATTTGCAGTAAATATTTTAGTTCGCCTGTCACACACAATTACTGTCTTATGCTTGCTCAGGAATCTGAAGAAGAGGGATTAATAAAACAATTTAAGGAAATTTAGTGCAACTTGCATAGATTTTAAGGATTTCAACAGTAAGCTCCCTAAATAAAAATCACTTAAAATTTTCATTCTCATATCTTCAGGTAGGGAAAATAAACTGCTACTCTCAGATACCTTTTGAGTTGTATCTTTCTTCTGATCCCTTCCCCTAGTCTACGGATTTTACTTCCTTTCTTAATGGGATACTCCCATTCTTCAGCCAACATTTTCAGTAAAAAGATGCATGATTTCACGTGTCTCTACATACACATGTGTGGCATGTTTTATATCTATCTACATACACGTGTGACATTTTCTTTACATTTATTAAACATTGTTTCTTAAAGGAAACTTGTGAAGGTTACTTAAGGTGTATGCTGTGATGTTTAAAGGGTAGAGCATAGTTTCCCCGGATGCTGACAGACTGTGAGCATGGCCTAGCCTTTCCAGATGGTGGCACTCCAATGTTGTAAGCACAGCCTCACCCATCCAATAGTTTCACTCCAATGCTGTGAGCTCAGTCCACCCATCCAATGGTGTCACTCAAATGCTCTGAGCTCAGCCTAGCCCATCCAATGGTGTCACTTCAATGCTCTGAGCTCAGTCTACCCCATCCAATGATGTCACTCCAATGTTGTGAGCTCAGTCCACCCCATCCAATGGTGTCACTCCAATGCTGTGAGCATGGCCTCACCCATCCAATGACATCACTCCAATGATGCATTAGATATATATATTTATCACCATATGTTCTGCTGGTTCTGTGAGGTCAATGTCAGCAAGTCACATAGTCTGTGTGATGTCTGACTCAAGCTCCCTGCTGACAGCCCTTTGAGCAAACATGCTCTGTGACCATAAAATTTGTCACCAGTGATTTCTCTTTGTACATTATATACGGCTCTTTTGAAAGCATTTGACTCCTTTCACAAAGTTTTTCGACTTCACTTCTCATTGATTATTCATCAGCTTTTCTTCTTCATCTACAGCACTGCATCAAATGCTGTTGATGCTGCTTTCGTACACACTGTCAAACTGTTGGTGGCTGGAGCCAGGGTGACTAGACATCATACAGAGCTGGCTCAGTGTTGCAGTGATCCTCCTGTCTGTGCTTGCTAAGTCTTGCCATCATGGCCAGCTTTCTGTGACCTTTAATGGTCAAAAGACTATGGTGTTGACCCTAATGATAATTAAAAATATTTTCTAATTTTATTTAAATGACAGAGAAAAGTGATAAACCCTGTCTTGTTTTTCTTCTTGTTACTTTCCAAACGGAGGGAATGGGACTGTCATACCTAAAGGTTAGACTGCTCCAGGGCTGGGTCCTGGAGGGCTTGCTTTTATTTATGACTGTGAAAGGACTTGATATTTTCCTATTTGCATAATCCTGCATAGACTTTTTTTTCTACACTTTGGCAAGACTGTCCTAATTCCACATTGAAAGAGGAGGCAGGTGGCCAGGTAGGTAACTTAGTAAGCAAAGGCTTGTTTGCAAACACAAGGAACTGAGTTCTGATCCCCATTCCACACATACAAACAATAACAAAAACAAAAACAAGATTGGAAACCTGCACCTGTGATCCCAGGGATAGGGAGCTGGAGACAGATGGATCCCTCGCCAGTCTTGGCAGTCAGTGAACTTCAGGTGCAGGTAGAGAGCCTGACTCCAACCTGTCTCAGAAAGTAAGGTCAAGGAGACAGATAATGAGAGCTGACACAAAGTCCAAACTTCATACACATACATGTACATTTAGCCAAGTGCATCTGCACACATATGCATCACACCTGGACTTCACACATATAACCACACAGGTCCACAGGCTCACACTCACACAGGACCATATACATATAACCATATAAGCAGGTATACACATGCACATAAACATATACACACACTGCACATACAAACTCATGACTAAGGGTCTATTTTTTTCTCATTAATTTGTCTTAAAATTGATTTGTTTTAAAATGGAGTCTGTTAGGTGTTAATTTGATCTCAGTGGATAGAAAATGTACAGGCATAATACACATACTTATAAACACATGTGCATACCTACAAACATATGAATACATACATACGTAAAACACACAGAAAGAACAAAAGGAAGTAAAAACTTTTTGATAGGCACAGAACGCTAGATACAAAGAAATTCGTCAATGCTATGGATCATTTACAGTAATTATAGACAACTGATTTTGTGTTCAAAAATGCAAAAAGCAGCATACAGAAGAGAAACAAATTTGTTTCAACTCTAGCCTATTTGGCATTCAGAAAATCTCTAATGTAAGATTATTTAATAGAACTAAGTAAAAGTTTAGGATTGTCAAATAAATTTTAGGGCTCTATACTGGTAGCTTTGTTCAAAAGAAATCAATATTCTCACTATTAAAAAAACAAATGATAGCAAAAATGATTACTAATCACTGATAATTACCTGTCATTATCAAAGAACTTTACATTTCAATACTAAGGGTCTATTTTTTCTCAATTATTTGTCTTAAAATTGATTAGTTTTAAAATGGAATCTGTCAGGTGCTAATTTGATCTCAGTGGATAAAAAAATCATTTCAATAATTATATGAAAATTGATAAAATATATTTCAACAATTATATTCTTACCTGGTCTCTAAAAGGTCATGACTTTTGACCTGGGTTGTCCATGTGTTGCTAGCTGTGCTGACAGATGATGTTCATGCTAAATCACTACTTGTGGCTAAGAAACACTGGCTTGCACAGTGCCCAAGGCCAAGTGCACTGACCAGCCTCTGCCAAGTGAGGCACAGATGCCAACAGTGTTTTCAGAGACCATGATGTCTTCAGAGATGAAGGAGAGCATGGGAGTCAGAGTGGCCTTCAGATGGTTAAGCAGATGGAACATGACATGGAATTTTATAGAGACCATTAACTTGGACAATCAGACAAGTCCAAGGCCTAGCCTGGGCTCCAGGGCCTATCCACTTTAACACTCCCCTCTGCATGGGATTCCCCTGCATCTTAGTCTAGAAAACTACTTTCTGTTTCCATTGCTTTGTTTGGTTTTAAACTGAGAGACAACCACTAGGTTCCACCCTGGGGCTTCCTTTTGCCTTCCTTTCTCTTTTATTCTCTTCTCTCCTGAAACCTGCTCTGATTATTCAACAGTTCCTGGCTGTTACTTGTCAACATAGTGGGACTCAACCTCTGGGTTGTGACCCCTTTGGTGGTCAAATAACCCTTTCACAGGGACAGCTAAGACTGTTAGAAAACACAGAGATTTTCATTCCAGTTCATAACAGTAGGAGCATTGCAGTCATGAAGTAGCAATGAAAATAATTTTATGGTTGAAGGTCACCCCAGCATGAACTGTATTATAGGGTCAGAGTGTTAGGAAGGTTGAGAACCACTGTGTTAACCAAAAGAAGAGACAAAAATGGCAAAATTTAGAGCAACCAGTCCAAATTGCAATGAAGACATTGTCTAACGCTCTAGCTCTTCATCCTCACACAGCGTCTGAAGCAAGAGTGGGAGTGTGAAGTACAACTTGGTGCCTCCACTCAAGGCTCTGCAGAGAACTTCCCACCATCCACCAATGGCAGGGGGAGCTGGTTTTTTTTTTTTTAATTTAATTTTCTGTGTTTTACTTATTCACTTTACATTCTGCTCACTGCCCTCCTCCCAGTGATGCCCTTCCCCAATCCTTCCCCCATCCCCTACCCACATCCTCCATCCCCCATCCCTTATCTGCCTTCCCTCCTCCCCCTCCCCTTCTACTCTGAGCAAATGGAGTCTACCTGGGTATCCCCCCAGCACAGGCACTTTTAAGCCTCTGCCACCCTGGGTGATTCCTCTCCCACTGAGGCCAGACAAGGCAGGCAGCTAGTAGAGCATATCCCATTTACAGCCACCAGCTTTGGGANAAACCCGCTCACAGCAGCAGCAACAGGAGTGTGATCAACCTGCGATTCAGCTAGCAGCGAGCAGTGAGGAAGTGTCTCACCACCTAGAAAAAGTGCTGCCTTCAGCACCAAGGCACTTTTTATAGACATGCCTGAGTTCCTTGTAGACAGACCATCTCTCTCTCTCTCTCTCTCTCTCTCTCTCTCTCTCTCTCTCTCTGTGTGTGTGTGTGTGTGTGTGTGTGTGTGTGTGAGTGTGTGTGCTCAGCACATGTGTGAGTGTGCATGTAGTAGCCATGGTCAAAATTGGATGTCCTTCAGTTCTCCTCCACATTAGTTCTTCTGAAGAGGCCTCTCCTTGAACCTTGAACCTTCAACTCACTAATTCAGCTAGCATCAGACCAGAAAGCACTATAAACCATGACCCTAACTCAACTACCAGGATTTGAACATAGGATCTGAGGCTCACGGATAAAGCTCTTTACTCACTGAGCCACCTCCCCAGACCTCATTATTTCTCCTTCACATTCCATTTCTCTGCACATCCCATCATGACAATGTTAATTCAGTTATCTAGGCACATTTATTATCCTACCACTTATTGTCTTGTAGTTTGATGAGTAAGGTTAACATACAATAACCTCAGATTAGGTAAAATGAGAGAGATGATGAGTTCTCTAAGAAGAGCACGGGGGTCAGAGGATGGAGAAATTACTAAGGACAGAGGCAGGAGCCCAAGCAGGAGCCCTGATGTTCACTTGTGGAAAAGAAAACTAGGTGTGCAGAGACAGCTCTGAGATACCAAGGGCCTGTTACAGTTATGTGCTATCTATCTATATACTAGGAATCACATGTGCCTAAGGAGATGCCAAGAGGGAGAAATAAACTCAGATCTATGCTATAGCTGTTCAGACAGTATTTACCATTTCTACACAGATTTTTGTATGAAGAACATACAAGACACACAAAGAACATTTTCATCCCTAAATGTCTATTGTAATCTTTAAATGGTATCACAACATTTCAGTAACACAACACTTCATTTACTATTTTTACCATTATGAGTCTATGGAAGGATTATTGGTATAGAATTTGTTACGACCACATAGTTTATTCAAAGAGGAGAGGGGAATTAACACGTGCATTCAGATGGGGATTCAGAGGCAAGGCTTCCTAATTTCCAGCAGCATCCTGGATGGTGAGAGGAAGGCAGCCTCACATTCCAAAGCCAGCAGAAATCGGCAAGCTGCCACATCTCAAATATTGGCAGAAAACATTTGGCTATGCTCTGAAAATTAATTATTTTATTCATCAAACCATGTTATATTCCTGATCACTTGGAATTCAGAAATGCCCACTATTTATCTTTCACAATAGCATGCTGGATTTTAGGGTGTGTTTGCTAGTTGTCATACAGGGAGCTAAAACTTAATAAAGCTAAAAGGTTGTCACTAAATGACTTCTCCTGGGACTCAGGTGAGTGATGTCATGTCTTCCATCAGGGGTATGTGCAGCTAGATAAATTTTTAGTTTATGTTTCCTGGGATTTCAGCCAGTTAGTTTTACTTTTGAAAAGCTGTACATTTGATGGACAGGAAGTCTGTCCTATCAAACATCCGTCGGTCCCCTTGGGTGGCAGTCATTGATTCTACAGGCACACAGATGGGTTTTAGTTCACCAGGCTTTCACTGACTTCTACATGTAGTGAAGGATTCATAATGCAAGGAGAAGAACCAGAAGGGAATCATCAATTTCCAGAATGTTTCAAATTCTAAAAGCTTTAAATGTAATTCACATGCATCATCCAGAGGCTACTGTTGGTCATGATTTCCATCATCATGCATATGAGCACTTCACACACACATGACTATAGTTCATCTTCTCAATGCATACACAAGGGAACTGTTATACTTATTTCATGACAAACCTGGTGCTGCAGGCTTGAATGTCTTATCCAGCTCACCCATAAACTCCTAAGAAAACCCAAGATTGGAGCGGTGTCTTCTTAAGTCTGAGGTTTGATCATTGCTACCATACCATAGCTGCTTCTCTGCACCACAGGATGAGGACCAACATCCCTTAGGACAGTACTTAATACCACTAAGGTTTCATAAGCTACTGGGCACATTCGCCCTGCCCAGCATCTGCCTCCAGGCTTCTGACTACATTTCAACCTCAGCTGGATAATACATAGCTTTTCTTATTTCATGGTGGAATGCACAGGGGTTCTCTAAGGATGGCCTTCCCTTGAGGTAAGGAGTAGGTTTCAGGACCAAGAGCACACAGGAACTGAAGTAACCAGCAGGTCCAGTGGCCAGACAGACTTTTCCTGAGGGATCTGCTGACCTTGTGTTCCCTTTCAGGGAGGCAGGCACTACTTGTATGCCAGAAGCTACTTACAGTATGACATCACTTCAAAGCTGTCCTTAGATTAACCTCCAGCCAAGACTCCCATTCCTTTTGGAGGTCACAATACTTCTCCTTTTCTTAGACGGGCTATTTATTTATTTTCATTATTATGTAGAGCAATTATTGATAAAAATATTCCATTTAAAGCTAGATCATACAAAGGCTTCTATTTTAGCCCAATACTAAAATGTATCTTTGATATTTTAAAATATATTTTTGCTAGTTCTTTGAGAATTTTGTATTCTGGGTTTTGGTCATATTCACTGTCAACTAAGTATGGAGTAGTGCGTGCCTTTCCTTTAAAAAATAATATATTTAAAGTCCCTAACATTGACTATTTGAGTTTTTACTGACTTATTGCTTTGGTGGCTTTATACATATATGTAGTATGATGACATTATATTCTCCTTTCGTTGCCCCCTACTGTTCTCCATTTCTGTCTGAATCCATCTTCTTCCCTCCAGTGTCTACACCACAGGAGAGGAAGTTACCCCCTCCCATAGCATCTGCGTCAGTCAGCTGCATTTCAAGAAGAAATGCTCCATATGAACTAACCAGTACCCCCTGAGCTCGTGTCTCTAGCTGCATATGTAGTAGAAGATGGCCTAATCAGCCATGATTGGGAGGAGAGGCCCCTTGGTCTTACAAAGATTATATGCCCCAATACGGGGGAATTCCAAGGCCAGGAAGCAGTAGTGGGTGGGTTGGAGAACATGGTGGGGGGAGGGTATAAGGGACTTTTGAGGTAGCATTTGAATTGTAAATGAAGAAAATATCTAATAAAAAATGAAAAAAGAAGAAGAGGAAGAAGGAGGAGGAGGAGGAGAAGAAGAAGAAGAAGAAGAAGAACAAGAAGAAGAAGAAGAAGAAGAAGAAGAAGAAGAAGAAGAAGAAGAAGAAGAAGAGGTGTTCCATGCAGGTTCCTTTTCTATCCTCAGTGGATTGTTGAAGGGCCCCACCTTGGGCAGGCATTGTTCATGAGCAAAGGCCTTGTTATATCTTGAGGGCAGTGTTTCATGGTACTCTTTCCCATCCTCCAGATCTTTCCAGTCCTTCTTCTACCTCCTTTGGGCCTTCCTTGGTTGGGGAAGTCACTTTGTTTTCAAAATACTTATCTAGGTAAACTAAAGAATGTGATTGAACACCATGGAAATCTTCTATATGATCAATTCTGATACAAAACTCTAAAATTGCAACTGAGAGGTAAACTCAGAAAGATTGTTATAGCAGGCTCTTCTCCCAGAGGCTAAGCACACAATGGCTGTCTGGATCAGGTGACAAGAGTCTCCTCAGAAAACATGACCATGTTCCATGGAGTATATAAGGAAGAGAGAGAGAGTTTATCAGGGCTGCTGTGACTTTGGAGACACTCACCTCACTCTCTGTTACAAGTTCACAAAATGTGAGCATTTAAGAAATATTCACAGGGATGAAAGTTAAGGGCTTACAACGACTGTGCTTTCTTAATGTAATGTGACTTAGATAAATATAACCAGTATTTCTAGAAAAAAATTTGAATGGTGATGCTTTTAATTTTCATACTTCTCTGTTTTCCAGGGTCTGGCTTATTTCATGACTTCCCATATTAAGACGTGAAATTAGCATAATACATTTGCAAACACTGGTGCCTTGCCTACCACCTCTTACCTTTCTCAGAACTTCTTAAAATAATTAACACAAGAAAACAAAGTTTCTTCTAAATGAGGGAGCTATGAGCAAATTGACACACATCACTAGTACTGTCTATCTTCATATGTGATCTTAGACCTGTGTGTCTTTTCTGTAAAGGAGCCATTACTTAGCCTCCCTGTTTGTCATGGCAACGAAAGCAGGTAAAGGAAGAGGGTAAGTGCTTCCAAGCTCACGATGGAGAAAAGTAGGGCACAATGTCTCCTGACCTTCCTTAGACCTGTGTAATGCTCACAGAACATCACTTGCTATTTGATGTAGCCTATGTCCTAAACATGTGGGATTATTTTCTGGGACAATACCAAGAGTAGGCTGACTCAGAGGTGATGGCTGCAGGTTCTTATATCTGGTACAGGGCTGGTCACAGCACCCCAACTCCCTATCTATAACAGTATATCTATTCCTGGTAGAACCACTACTGGTGCCCAGAGCATTTCAAGTACTATGGGATGAAAAACCAGAGGTGGTGTCAGTTGTCAGGTGGGACAGCAGTGTTCCCAATGGGACAGACTTTAAAATCAACTGTTTCTATGCCCGCTCACCTATAGGGATTATAAATGGAGGTGTCAGACAACATTACTCACACAGTGGTTTACAGGAAGGAAATGGCTGTAAATCATCCAAAACCACTTACACGGGTGCTAATGTACACCCGAGTATTCAAATTAATATGAGATATCCATAGACGTTTAAAAGGTGGCATTTTCTACTGAAAGCCACATTGAAAATGACTTCCCTGTGATATTCTTAACTCCATTCTGAGACACCACAGATTTCATACCAGGAAATGCTTTTGAGGAAAGCTAATGGGCACTTAGAGTGCTTGGAATTACATAACTCAGTTTTGACCCCAGCCAGGGAAGTAAATCAGTAACCGAATTCCTGAGAAGGACTCATACCTAATTAAACTCCCAAGTTTAATTTATGCCATCACTCATGATAATTTTAAAAAGAAACTCATGACAGGCACCTCTACAATGAAAATTAGTTCAAGGTCTGGCAGTGTAGATCAGTGATAAAACACTTTCCTACCATGCCCAAAGCTTTGAGTTTTATCCTAAACACAAAGCCAAAAGATAAACAAACCCCAAGATAGCACAAATAAAACCCAACAGAGGGATCAGAATCACTTTATTTACACATGGTGACAGCTACAATCATTGGTTCTGTGAATGGGATTGTTGGTTCAGCCTGAGTCCCACTGTGACATACAAGATGTGAGAAATATTAATATATCTGTCTCAGCGATGTTCTCCATAACTTTTTGAAAAGAAGTCACTTTGTATAGTGAAGGAGAGATATATGGAGTAGAAGAAGCTTGACCATTTTCTTCATGTTGGAACCTAGGGAATTTGACAGTAGCTCTCTTTTTTCATGTAATAGGTAGGTGTTTGATCTTCAAGTACCACACAGTAGGAGACACAGAAAATAGGGGCCATGAGGCTAAGTGATAGGCAGTCAGGTAAACAGAATTGCTCGGCTGTATTGCCTACAGCAGACACCAGTGAATATAATAGGTGACTGGACTTACTCTTGTGGCATATGTCCTCTGAAGTTCACCAAAAAGAAACTCACCAGAATGCCAAAGGCAGTTAAATAGGACATGTTAGTTTGACTACATTTTTAAATATCTTTTTTAAAAAAATTAAAATGCATTTGAGCCTGTGTTTTGGAGGCAAAGTGTTCTGGATGGGTTCAAGTGTTTGAACCCTTGGTTACATACAGCTGGCTAAGATGTGGGAGAGGGTCATTGAACATTTGCCAACTTCACTGAAGAAAATGGGTCACTGCAGGGGGAGGGGGTTAGACATTTTATACCTCATCCCTACTTTCTGCTCATTATCTGCCTCCTGAGTTTGGATACACTCTGACCAGCCAGCCCCTGCCTCTATGCCTTCCTTGCCTGTGACCATGTCTTTCCCCATGATGGGCTGCTTCCCTCTAGAACTTCAAGGCAAAATTAACCCCTTCTCCCTTATTCTGCCATTGACAGAGTATTTTATCACATACATAGGAGGGAAATAAGACAATACTTAATATGACAGTATCTTTACATGGCATAACAAGGCAGAGGAGGCAGCTCACTTTAGATTGGTTTGACCCTGTTCATTTAAAAATATATATGTAATATATATATATCTTGTGTGTGTATATATATGATATATATATATATATATATCATATATTATACACTAAATATTTATGGATAATACAATATGTTATATATGCTAGCATATGTTAATATAGTACGTTACATAATACCTAGAAAAATATAGCTTTATGTAATACAGTGTGTAACAGAAGCACCGTACACTATTATATGTGCATGTGGATACCACATGCAATTAATGTGTAACTAAAGCAGATGAAATTGGTGATCTGTTGCTAGGTGATAATTTTTTTAGTTCACAGCCATGGATAGTGCATTTGCCCCAGTGTGCAGGTGTAGCCCAGTTTGAAATTCAATTTGTAAAGCTTCCTTGGGTTAAAGGAAACCCTATGAAACAGGTGTCCATAGCTCTGTTGACTTCTTATCTCCGTGGGCAAGTCCTTTCCAAGTGTTTTCATCCCAATCCTTGAGCTAACACACTAGAACCTGAAGTACCATGGCTGGGAGGATGCCCACACATGTAAAACTGGGACTATGCCTTCTTGGTGTCTAGTTCTCAGACTCTTAATGAATAAGTGTGTTTTTTAATCAGAGGTCAAGGCATCCAGGTATGAGTGTGAACTTGAGTGATGGAGCTTTTATGATATTTTATTTGGTTTTGAAAGTGTATGACAAATACATGAACCACAAATCTAGTTTGTGTTTGAAGACTGTCAGGCAGCCTGCTTAACAAGAAACCTGCCAGTTAATAGGGCAGTCCCCAGAGTGCTGAGACAGGAAGTTCTCTTCCCAGGAGTGTGTCTCAGCTTCAGTCTGGAGTCAGGGCTGTACCACCTTTGCTCTGATCTCTTGACATATAAGACACTGCAGCCATTATAGCAAGAGACAGAGCTTAGGATTGTCTTCATAATGAGCACCATGGGCTACCGTCTCTTCCTCCATTCCTAAACATGTATCTGTTCTTTCCTTCAGCTTGGATTGTGAATATACAGGACATATTAGGTGTCATGTTTTGTCTCATGAGATCACTTTTTTTTTCCAGGCATCTTTAACGAGTTAATGAGTTATCTCCCAATCCCTCTCTCAGTCTGTCTCTTTCTATATCTCTCCTCTCTTTGGATTTGGTTTATCATTAAATATAATTCTGACTAAAATCTCTATTTAATAATTTTGTAAATGAAGTGTTTTGAGCTTACAATCATTTTAAAGCTTAAAGGGCTTCTTCATCTTATCACCAACAACAGTATACAAAAGCACAGAGCACAGCAGGTTCATGTTACAAGAAGTTTGGAAACATTTCTGAAACTCTGCCAGGATGTGATATCATTACTAGACATCTGCAGTCAACCCCCAGAACCACTGCCTCCATTCTCTCTGAGCTTCATGTCTTCTAAGAGAGAAAGGCAGGACTGACACAGACTGTTCCGTCCCTTTCGAGAATTCTGCTGGAAGAAGTAATAAGGTCAAGTTCTGAGCAAAGCACAGAGATGATGTCCAGTCAGCAGGATTGAGGAGCTGTAGCAAGGAATCCTGGGAAAGGAAGTGCTTTCTACCAGTGTGTGTGTGTGTGTGTGTGTGTGTGTGTGTGTGTGTGTGTGTGTGTG
>LR751859.1:104580-119598 GCA_902729485.2 Mus minutoides
GAGAGGAGAGGAGAGGAGAGGAGAGGAGAGGAGAGGAGAGGAGAGTCAGAGGAGACTGGCACCTCATTGTGGAAGCAGCTGAATTCATTTTCATATACAGAACTGAAATATATTTCCTCTGCATTTGAAATGTGTCCTCCTAGCCTTTCATAAGCAATTTATTTTATTACATCCAGCTTCAGTTTGGCTTTGAGTGTTCCTAAGCAGTAAATGCTAGATGGCTGCCTCTGTGAAGAAAAGAAACATGTGTATGTGTAAGTTTTGCTATATGTGGTGGTATTACAATGTATATTAAGAAGGTTGATGTGGCCACTACCCTCAGCCCAAAGTGATTTCCCTAGTGAGTGATCTGTCCTTAGGAGGACATGGGCTCAACTGCAGTGTGTGTAAATAGGCAATGATTAGGACAATTACTGGCCTCCCAGTCCTCAGCCAACTCCTTCCATTGTTGGATTTAGCTGACACACTTCTGCAGTCGTGTATCTGGCATTATGAAGGATTTAAAGATTCAATCCACTGGTTGTGACTGTTATCAACACCCACAAGCACATTATGCTGGGAACTGTAGCTACTCCAGCGTCGAGCAGGTACATTGTGCCTTCACAGAGACTTAATAAGGCAGACATGCCTCATGTGAGTTTCCTGAGTAGAAAATTAATAAGGTAGAAGGCTTCAGAGCCACAGAGTGGAAAATGTGTCAAGTTGGAGAGGGTGGGCGAGACATCCAGATGTTGGTAACAAATGAAAGAGTCATAAGGCTGGGAATAGATCAGGGTAGCAATGTAGAGAGCAGGGGTGGGGGTGCTCTGAAGGGAAAGAGAGGTCAGCCTTCCAGTCACATGTATAGTAGTTTTGAGAAGATAAGATGAGTAACACCCTCTCTGTAAAGGTTCTGCTGGAGTCTGCTAAAGGCAGGGAGAACAGCCTGATGTGCAGGGCTGGGATTAAATGGGACTGGGTACAGCCATGTCTCCAGGAAACATAAGAGGAAGAAAAAGAAAGAAATGTAGTTAGAATAGGAAGCGCGGGGACTTGATTTTGACTGTGCTTCAAGTTCTGTTTGGATATTAGTTATTAATATAGATTTACAGGTAGAATGGGGATTCGGAGCTGAGCCAAAGATCAGAATGGATTAGATTGTGCAGAGTTTCTTAAGTAAGCTTTGGAGTTTTAAGAATCTCCTGAGAGAGAAAGGCTGTGGAGAGTGGAGAGCCTCGATGGTAGATTAAGAAAGAGGAACATTTAGCCGATTGAAGAGGCAGCATCCAAGGTGGGAAGGCCTTGCCGTGCAAGCTGTGAGATGGTTCAAAAGATAGCATTGATTAATCATATAAAATATTAGGAAATCCAAAGGATCCAGCCAGATCGAAAACTATGTATTTAACGTTGACCTCCACAGACGGGCTTTCAGCAGTTTTCAAGTCTGACTAAAATGAGGACAAATAGGTGACCTGAGAAGCAATCCAAGCCATGGTGCATATTGCAACATGCAATGCGGTGCATATTGGAGACCATGCAGCTCTGCAGAGAGCACAGGGAGAACCTGAAAGGCAACTGTAGCTACTTGGTGCCCACTGAGCACAGACAGCATTGCAATTCTTCACCATTTAATTAATTCAAACACAAACGGTTGGAACTATGACAATGTTTTTAAGATGAATACTTCAAGCCAACTGTTTAGGCAAAACCACGTAGCCAGGAACATGCTTGCCACCTACCAATAAACTATTTTGACAGAGAAGCAATGTAATATATCTACCTGCCCGGTGGAACTCCCTAGATACACACAGTTGACAAGCATGGGTGGCCAGGTTACTGACTGTGAACCTGGAGGTTTAATATTAGCTAATTTTGACTATTTTGTATATCCATGGCTTCATGATGAATGGCCACAAATGAGACGCTGCAGGGCCCAGTTAAGAACAAGGATATGGGGTTAATCTTCTGTTAGCTAAGGAAGCAGATGCTGAAGCTAAGACTCCGGCCTAATGACTAGTTCCTTCTGTGCTCCATCCAGCATTCAGTGTTCATTTATACTTATATTACTTACTTTTCTCAATTCATGGGCCAATGATCTGACAAGAAATTGACTTAGAAGAAGAAGGGCTGATTCCAGTTCACATTTTTGAGGATATAGCCCATCATGACGGGGAAGGCATTGTGGCTCTCAGCAGGGACAGTTGGAGATATGAGGTGGGGCCAGACTATAGAACCTTGAGGATCATCCCTCCATGTATCATTGAGTTAGTCCATGACTTCTACAGATTCAACACCATCTCAAAACAGCATTGCCTTCTGAGAATCAAATGTCCAAACTCAGGAGCCCGTGAGGGACATTATACATTCAAACAATGATAGAGTTCTAAATATTATTTGCATTTGTTCTCTCTTCTGTGTTACAAAATCTTATTTCCTTAAGGTCCCTATTCAAGTAAGCTGATTAGATGCTTTCTCTGAAACAATCTCTGAAGACACTGGCACCTGATATATCCTCAATTATGACAGTAGTGGGTAGGCTTAGAGTAAGGGGTAAAGAGCCTTTTGCTCCTCAAGTGAGGCATGATCTGCATAGGCTGGGATCAAGGGCAACTGTAGACTGTAATGGCAGGGGAGGGAGGTTGATATCCAAGGAATACCATCTTGAATACCCTTAGTAAGAAGGGTATATTGTATGTCTGAGACAAAATGATAGGGTCATAGCTGATTAAAAAAATATGGCTGATTACAGTTGTGGAGAGAAGAGGTCTCTATAATGGGTAGAGAGCTGGGCAGCACACTCCTGACAAGGCTTAACTGAGGCTGTGAACATTCATTCGTGCAGGGATATGTCATTGCTGCAGAGCCTTGCTTGGTGATACAGTCCAGTTGCAGAATCAAGAAACAGAAAGCAAAGCCTAGTTTCATCAATGGGGCCTGGTAAGCAGGCAGAATGGTAGGTCTAACTGTGAAAGCACATATCAAACCAGCAAACTTTAGCTTTGGAGACAAAAGTTAAACATGAATGGGTTAAGAGGGAGGATTGAGGCAAAGCGAAGTACATCTAATCCTGTTCATCGCCACGCCATAAACATGGCTGCCACCACAAACGTGAAGAGGCTGACATCTGACATCTGGAGGGGATGTGCCCACCGTGCTTTGCTTTCCCCTCATATTTCTGAAAGAATTTGAAATAGGGTTGATGAAGCCATAGATACTCACTTCTCCTGAGAATCTGTCCCTTCTTGGCTTGTTGAATTCATCCATTCTCTGCACGTTATGGCAGAATCTATAGTACACTGAGTGGTAGATATAGCATATTCAGGCCCTGCACTGGCTTTGATCAACGTGTTTGTCTCTGCTGATTCTACAGAGAAGCTCACAGGCTTCCCAGATTCTCCTCTTCTTTATAAGTCCTCCAGTTCAAGTTGTCCTCAAGGTTTGCTTTGTGAGCGAGAGATGATCCATACTCGAGATCACTGGGCAGCACTCTCAGGTTTGCTCACTGGGTAGGTCTTTGGTCAGACTTCGGTTCTTTCAATTCTGTTACTTCCCAGGTGGGGCTTATATTGCTTCTTGAGTGTGGTACTCATGCAATTATAGATTCAAAATATGTTGGACTGCTGCTTGAAAGTAAGGCAGATTGCTTCAGGTATGTGTGGATGTCACTGAGAAAAGTGATTTCTAGAATGTTTAGTCCCTAGTGGACGTGACTATTATGGGTTGAGAAGGATGTTGCTTCCCATTGTAGAGAGCCTGGCTTCGAGGAAGAAAGCTCTGATGGGACATTTGTGAGAGACGTGGTGGGTGGGCACATCTTGAGGCTAGTGGGAGGGCTGCTTGTGGATTCCGGGTCTGGCTTCAGCAAGGGCATGCAGTGAAAACTGGTGACTTTTGGTTCTCCCAACACAGCAGGGAGTTGGTTTCCCCAAGTTCAATATTCTCATTTAATAGCGTTTTAACCTCTTCCCTTACGGGAGAAATCATTAAAATGAGCATTCAAAAAAAGGGCACTAGAGGCCTTCCTCCTAAAAGTTTTCCTATTTAAATATTGCTATATCCCCTCTCCATTACTGAGCTGGCCGTTGTAGAGCCACTTTCTGGAAGGAAGTGTCTTCAGTGTGCAGTGCATAATGATGTCTCCCAACTTTGTTTGCCTGTGCAGAATTTGAGGATTCAAGATACCCAATAGCTCTCTCAGAGTGCAGTTCTAATACTCTGTGGACATGAGCAAGGGCTGGAGAGGAGTTTAATGTAGACATCCACTTTTCCCAGCACTGACTGACTTTAGGAAGGGCAAGGCTGAAATGTGAATCCGTGGAGTGTGCAGATTTTCTAGGGGTGATTTTACATCTGTCTGAAATCAGGAAGCACAGGTCTGGGTGAACAAAAATCCTTTTTCCAAATGCCAAGATTCTGGTGAATTCTGAACCTTTCAGTGCTCTCCAATCCTTGCTAATAATTCTACAGGAAGAAGTGCCAATGAGTCTGATGCTTTCGAGACTGTCTGAATGGTCTTGATGGAGGGGCATTGATAAGTGATGGAAGATACTGATTTCTCCGTTGAGAGTGGGGTGAATGGGTTTGGAGTGCTGCCTGGCATGGCCATCCCATGCTGCGCGTTAAGCGTGTTCTTCATCTTCTAAGGTCAACTGTGATCGGCACACAAAGCAAAGTCAGAGAAATCAGGTGCTCTTCTATGTCTTCAGCTGTGGCTCATTTATTTCTTCTTAGATGTAAAGCCAGGACAGATCCCATTCAAATTTAGAAGTCTGTACATCTGCACATATCTTGAGAATCCCATGCATAATTATTATATTTAATAATATAATAATTAGCTAGCTTTCCTTGCTGTAACTCCTCCTTGTCTTTTCTTACTACCTCTCAAGTTTTAACTGATTTTTAGTAATTATATTTGTTAAACATACGTATCTCCATTGTACATATGTATATATGCATACATATGCATATATGTATACACACTTATATGCCTATTATACATATGCATATATGTATATACATGCATATATGTATACACATGTATATACACATATATGTCTACTATACATACATATGTATGCCTATCATACATATGTATATATGCGTGCATGTATATATGTATACACACATATATTATACATGCATATATGCTATATATATATATATATATATATATATATATATATATATAATTATACATATGTATATATAAATAGAACCTCTTACCACAACCTCCTCTCTGGTGTTCACTGAGCCTTAGGTGTAGGTTATGGTGTAGGTGTGGTATAGGTGTGGTGTGGGAATGGTGTGTGTGTGGCGTGGGTGTGAGCATGATGTGGCGGTGTGCTGTGGGGTGGTGTAGATGTGTTGTGTGTGTGTGTGTTATAGGTGTATCAAGTGGGGTCTGGCACCCCAGTTAGCTGTTCTCTGTATTGTAACTGTTTTCTGAGGAAAAGATGACTCATGGTGACTGGCAAAATGCTAGCCTGGAAGAGTCAGGGGAGGTGCAGGACCTTCCCTGCTGAGATCTGAGGGATACAGTCATCACAACCCTTGGGACTGATGGCATCTGTGAGTTTCTCCAAGAGAAAGGCATTTTACATTAAAATTGATAATGACAGAGTTATGTGCTGGGAGAAACTTTGCCACTTTTTTATTCTGGTGACTTCTGTCTATCCAGAGGTCATCTGAAGTGACTGGTGAGAAATTATCCTGGTCATAGGGGTCATTCCTAGAGCCTCCGACACCAGCCATGAAATTCCATCTTTTAACTTGTCCTAAAAACAGGGTTTTGACCTCTGATGGATGCTGGATTTAACCTCTTTACCCCTTTCAACACACACCTCACCTATAGAGCAAAGATAATAACTGTGTTGACCTGATATCCTATGGAGAACATTTTATAAAATAAATCACCTGAGGCTCCTGAGCAGGTAAGATACAAGCCATAGGGGTATTCAACAACTCACTAGCAGTCGCTGTTTATATTGAAACCCAAGCTAGGAAATAATTTGATTTCTGAAGAAAGCACAGAGAGTTAGACTCCATTCCATAGATTAAGAAATAAAGGTGCCCTATTGTTTCATTGTCTGAGATTGAGAACCATCCATTTGTCTTCATTTCTCCCGAAGGATAGGCGATGTGTAAAATGCTCTGTTTTCTGAAGAGTGAGGGGACCCAAAAAATGTAATTAAATTAATGGTGCATTTAAGAGATTCCTCTAGAATAACCCAGAAGCTACAGTAGTTGCTTGTTGTAGGGGGCAGGTTCTTCAGACAGCAGATCTGGGTCAGGAATGTCCTGGGGCTGTGGTGACACTTCAAGTGTTCCAGTTTATCAAGGAGCAGATCAACACTCTGTGGCCTCAGGGTTCCAGGCAGACTGGGTTCTTCTCCGTGCAGGATTAAAGTGTAGCTTGTTGGACCTGTAGGCTCCTCATCTGCTTGGTTTGTGAGTGGGCATGGCCAGATTCCATCTTTGGTAGCATTCAAGGGAAAGCCTTTGGATTTAAGGCATTGATGTGCTGCAGCTGTAATGAGAAATGATTTGAAAAGCCTTTATCTACCATCTGCTGAGAGATAGCTCTGTACCTTTTCATACAGCCCTTTTGCGTGGCATGACATTTCTCTGCCTTTTTCTCCTTCTTCTAGCACAGTAAGATTACAAGCATAGCAATGCACCATCTGGCCAGATTCTTCTCACAGAAATGAAGACAGAGACATAGGGGATGCTGTGTGGTTTATGCCACAGGGTTAGTCTGTGTTGTCTCTTCTGCCTTTTAAACAAAAGAAATAACCCCAAAGAAATAAACTTTTACATTAAAATTCCTATAGCTCCCAAGGACTCCATACTTCATCTTGGATCTCAATGTAATTCAGAATTTCACAATTAGTTTTCCATGGCTTTTGTCCGACAGAATTTTAGGCCTTCTCTCTTTAGCTGTCCATATTGCTGTCTGTCTGTCCTGGGTCCTTACCTTCTGCCTTTCGAGTCATTCCTGGAAATTTCTCTGTCTGTTAATATCTCTTCCAGTAGAAGGCAAGAATATTCCTCAAAGGCTGTTAGAAATCTCTGAGTTCAGGAATGTTTTAGATCAATTTTTTTAAACCAAATTAGGATGAAATTTATAGCCATTGTTTTTATTTTAAGATTCAGTTTAATTTAAATGAAAATAGCTTAAATATATTTTGGCATGTAATAAATTGATATAATTAGGGGGTTATTTGAATATGTTATTGGGGCTTATTTGTGTAATTTCAGATTCTTCATATAAAAAATAGGTTTTTTGCCTCTCTAAAATCAATCTAAACTCTCCTCTCTGTTAGCATGTTCTTTTTATTTTTTATGTATACTTTTATTGTTTTGAGATCATAATACAATTGCATTACATATTTATTCTTATTGTAGTATACATTTTTTCTTCCCTCCCATGTACTTCCCAAATCAAGTTCATGGCCTCTTTTACTTTTATTGTTTATAATACAACTTGCTTAGTCTGTATGTTATGTGAATCATTTGGTATTAGAAAACCAATTGGTCTGTTCTTCTTCAGGGCAGACTATCCCACTTCATGGGTATAACTTCTTTGACATTTATAAGAGACTTGGTCTCACATCAAACTCCCTGTTCCTTCTTCTGGCTCCTACAATCTTTCTATTCTGCCTTCTTCAGTATTCCCCAAGCCTTAGATGTGAGAGTTGTATGTGTATCCGTGGGCTCCACATTTTGGTCTGTTGTAATTTTCATCTGTTTCAAGAAAGAATTTCACAGATGAAGGGCAAAATAAATAAGGTTATCTCTAGACAAAAGGACAAATATTTATAATGTGATGCTGAAATATGCTGGGGGGGGTTTCTGCTTTATATCATGGAGACTTAATTTTTAAATTTTATTTATTTATTTATTTATTTATTTATTTATTTATCCATTTATTCGTATTTCAAGTGTTATCCCCTTACCTGGTTTTACCCCCTCCCAGAAACTTCCTGTCCCAACCCTCCTTCCCCCTGCTTCTATAAGGGTGTTCCTCCCTCCACCTACCCACTTTTGCTTCCCCGCCCTTGATTCCCCTACACTGGGGCATCTATCAAGTCTTCATAGGACCAAGAACATCTCCTCCCATCAATGCCTAACAAGGCCATCCTCTGCTACATATCAGCTGGAGCCATGTGTACTCCTTGGTTGGTGGCTTAGTCCCTGGGAGCTCTGCGGGGTGGGGTCTGGTTGGTTGATATGGTTGTTCTTCCAATATGCTGTTTTTAAAAACTGGTGTTGTGAGTTCTTTTATTAGCTTGGTTTCCAGTACTGGGGATGATTTTCGTCTTGAGTGATCCCATGTAGAACTAGAGAGCTGTTGATTACCATTACTGCATATGTACCGTTACTGCACCCTTAGGTTGTTGTGCTAGCTGGTTGTTGCTCTGGTTCATAGGTGTCATATATGCATAGATATTTACCATATTCTTGTTTCACTGTTGACCATTTTCGTTAGAATCTATGTTATTTTCAGGCATGTTTCCTACTGAAGAAAAGGAAAAAAAATCAATAGTTACAGCAAACGTTCTTTTATCCCCCTCCAATTATGTCCCTATAGAAAGCAACATTTAGCATTAGTACTGAGAACACTCTTGGAAATCCTTGCAAACCGCCCAAATATTATTTCTCTTTGTACAAGCTGTCAAGCAAATTCTGATAAGCATAGATGTTCCCAAGGTGATAGGATGTTGTACAGCTAACTGAATTTTCTTTGTGCATATATTCACTTCATGCTAGGTAAAAGGAACACAGCAGAGGAGTGATGGCCAAGGGTTGTGTGGGTGGCATCATGGAAGAATGTACAACTCAGTCCTGTGAATGTTATTTAATGTTCCAATAAAAGACAAGTCTTTTAGTCCACAAATCACACTGACATGCAGGATACGATAATTTCCCTAAAGTTCCATATGGATGGGGGAAATAGTTAATTAAATAATTATCATCAACTGCTACAGCATTTCATGAAAAGAAGAAATCAATTTTTTTGAAAGACAGAGAAAGAATGCGAGAAATGTTGTTGTTTGAAATGACCTCTCAAGAAGTTACTAGAATCTGGACTCTTTTGTTCCTAAGCAAATAAGATACACCGAATCTGGTACATTTACACAATGGAGTACTAGTCAACTATTTAAAACAATGAATTTATGAAATTCTTGGGCAAATGGATGGATCTGGAGGCCATCATCCTTAGTGAGGTAACCCAATCACAAAAGAAGTCACTTGATATGCATTCACTGATAAGTGGATATTAGCCCAGAAACTTAGAATACTCAAGATACAACTTGCAAAACACAAGAAAATCAAGAAGAACAAAACCAAAGTATGCATACTTCATTCCTCTTAGAATAGAGAACAAAACACCCATTAAAGGAGTTACAGAGACAAAGATTGTAGCTAAGATGAAAAGATGGACCATCCAGAGAATACCCCATCCGGGGATCCATCCCATAATCAGCCACCAAATCCAGACACTATTGTATATGCTAGCAAGATTTTGCTGAAAGGACCCTGATGTAAATATCTCGAGTGAGGCTATGCCAGTGCCTGGCAAATACAGATGGGGATGCTCACATTCATCTATAGGATGGAACACAGGGCTCCCAATGGAGGAGCTAGAGAAATTACCCAAGGATCCTTGTTAAAGGGGTCTACAACCCTTTAGGTGGAACAACAATATGAACTAAACAGTACCCCCAGAGCTCATGTCTCTAGATGCATATGTATCAGAAGATGGCCTAGTCAGCCATCACTGGGAAGAGAGGCCCCTTGGTCTTACAAACTTCATATGCCCCAGTACAGGGGAATGCCAGGGCCAGGAAGTGGGAGTGGGCGGGTGGGGGAGCAGAGCAGAGGGAGGATATAGGGAACTTTCGGAATAGCATTTAAAATGTAAATAAAGAAAATATCTAATAAATAAATAAATGATGATACACAGGTTCTCTTTCTATACTTCTATCCATATGAAGTGCACGCTGAAGGGAGCCATCTGTGTTGCTTCATAAAACCACACATTGGTGCCACATGAAAACATATTAGCTTCACACCAAGAGGCTTGAGTTATTGATAAAACAATTGGAAGGATGATAATCTTTGTTTTTGCTTTTCAGTGATAGTAACCCATCACATTTAGTCTAAGTATCAGATTTAAACAAAGGTATCCTAGGAGGAACTGACATCAAATTAGTAGTGCAGATTCCACTTATATTCACAAATCACTCTTTTGTAGTAGTATGCATAAGTCTCCTAGGATAAAATGCTGAAGAAAAATAGAGAACTCATTGTCTTGCTCTGATGGCAATCATGCAACAGTTCAGTCACAGGACACTTATAAAATAGACATGTATATATGTCTTGGGAAGCAGAATGAAGATGTGACACTTAAAGATGTGTTGTTATGCCATGTCACTGATGGTTCACCAAGCCATCATCTCCATCTGTACTATCCACTAGCAGTGCTTGGCTATCAAAGTTTTAATTTGTATTAATTAAAAACAAATAAAATCAAACATTAATTTTCTCAGTTACACTGGCCACTTTGCAGGTGCTCAGAAGCCACAGGTTCATGGTGTGATTCTATAAAGCATGGTAAAGAGATGGCTCTTATAGCAGAAATAGATGATCCTTCCACCCATACAGGAGCAGGGCCAGAGGTTTGATTGTCTAGCATATTAAATAGAAATAGCAAAGTATTAAATAGGAGCCTCCTATAACATTTTTGGGATTCTTCAGAAGTTGAAAATTTGAGTTTCACTCCAACGTCAAGAATGGATAATGATACATGAGATTGGTGTTGGTGTTGGTGGTGATGATTAAATATCATTAGGGCAGGGCTTATAGTGATAATGACAGCTACAAGACTATCATACTAAGTCTAAACCAACCTGGATGTCTAGAAATTTTATATTTTATAAGAAATTGTTGTAAATTCCTTAAGAAGGGAAAAGACACATAGACAACCACTATGCCTATATTGTATACATGTGTACATGCCTTTAAATCAACTTCTTTGCAACTATTCCAGATATCCAAGAGAATTTCAAATATCTCATGTTTGTAACTGAGTGTCTTATCATAGGCATCACCTATAAGAAACTATCATTGCACAATGCCAATGAGTGGTTTAAATTGCACATTGTAAAGACAATTATTTAGTGCTTTGTTTAAAATTTATCGGAGAAAGTCTCATTGAGTATTTAGTATGTGGTTCACAGAAAAGGAAATATCTCAGAAGGATTTCTGAAGCTCAGGCTCTGCTCACACTACTGTTGCTGCTGTGGTTTTGACTAGAGGGAGTCAAGTTCACAAAAGATTGACAGGGGTGGAGAGATGGCATACAGTTAAGAGCTTTCAGGGAATCCGAGTTCTATACCTAGTGCTCATGTCTGGTGAGTTACAATCGTCTATAATCCCAGCTCCAGGTGATCTAAAAAGCCTTTTAGCTCTTAATCTCTCTCTCTCTCTCTCTCTCTCTCTCTCTCTCTCTCTCTGTGTGTGTGTGTGTGTGTGTGTGTGTCTGCCTCTGTCTGTCTCTGTCTATCTCTGTCCCTCTATCTTTCTGCCTCTCTCTCTCTCTGTCCTCCCTATCTCTTCCCAGTTAATAATAAAAAGAATTCATTTGAAAAGATTAATCAGAGTAACCAACTTCTCTGGAGGAGACATGGCCTCCATGACTACATAGCTATATGTCTCTATAGCTTCAAGTGTCTTATTCCAGACCAGGTTTCCATGAGAAACACGCAGGTTGCCAACTTTCATGTTTGCTAGTATGCACTCTCAAATCAAATGCATTTATACCACTGTGTCTTTCCTGTTGACCCAAGAACCCGCTCAGCACCATGGACAGTGCAATGTACTCAGAGCCTGGCCAGCACCATGGACAGTGCAATGTACTCAGAGCCTGGCCAGCATCATGGACAGTGCAAACAGAGCCAGCATGTCTGTCCTGTTTCTCCTTAAGTCATATAAATTTAATACTACATACGTCTTGGTGAAATTTAACCAATGTTGGAATGTAGATATAAATGAGCCTGATTCATTGAGAATAGTTATTGTGGACTCGCCTTCAATAGTTTATAAAAGAAATGAAATCTTTTCGGTCAAATAATTTACTTTGTAGTTTAAAAAAATGTTTGGATTATATTTCGTCTTAAAATGCCATTGTTAGTATTACTGTGGTCTTTTTGGTTTCTTATGAAATTTATTTTTATTTTCCATGATCTTCAACTTATTCTGAGTTCTGATTAATATAAAGGGCAAACTGTTGGCTATTGATAGGGAGCTTCATTTTGAAAATTGGAGGCTTTCTAAAATGGAGAATAATAGTAAACTGGTGCAGATAGTTGGATAATGTGAAATTGCTAGTTGAAATAAGTGATTGAAAATGTCTCAACAATAGGACATCTCGAAACCCTTTATTCTGGATAAACACCCAATTTCTTCCCAGATTTCCAAAAATAGTAAGAATTTATTTTCTCCTGCAACCACCACGGAACTTGGCCTACATATCTTTCAAGAATGTGTTGGCTTGTCTTTTGAACATTTAATAATGTTTTAGTCTTTCTGTAGGGGGCACATTATAAGATTATTAGAGTCAAGGTTGGTAGCCTCATTTATCTGCCTCTGTGCAGTTCTTTACATGATGCCTGCTACATGCACATGTAAGGGACAGACACTATGTGTGAGATCTGATAGTAGTATAACAGGTAGTTCAGGGTGATCTTAAAAAAGGGAGTGAGGGATAAAGGGAGAGGGATCATGTTAAAGGGTAATTTTTGTTTCAAATAAAAGTTGCTTTTCTTCTAAAACAAACAAAAACAAAACAAAACAAAACAAAACAAAACAAAAACCTGATTTCAAGCTCCAAGAAAGAAGGAATATGATAACTTCCAAAGGCTCTGGCTATTATCTGGATATGAAACCTTCACACAAACATTTTCTGATGAACAGATAGATCTTATTCATTTATAAAACAAGCCTAGTTGTCCAAATAAATTGGGTCTTATAATATTTGAGATAAGAAAGCATGCGTTTCCAATACTGGGAAAGATGGCATTTCTTCTTACGGTTCACATCTCAAGCACAAAAAAGTAGGACCATTAGGAAAACAGTGTCATTGATACTTATCAATAGGAAGAGATAGTGGGATCAGTGCAAGATAGTTCAAGCAAGGACACAAAATGCCTTGACTGGTCATAGTAGACTGAGGAAAACTCAACAAGTCAATGAGTGGGCTGGAGAGCTGTAGAGTGAAATCTGTCACTGAAGTCTTTATGTTGACTGTGCCACCCTAGAGTAAGTTCTATAGATACCATGGCAAATTTACCAGCACATGTTTCATGTATTAAAAACTCTAGCTGAAATGTCATTACACTGGAGGAAGTGTGTACTTGGGTTTCAGGACCACGTCAAATGCCCACGTCCTTTCTATAGTGTGGTGTAGTGAGCTACATCAAATGCCTATGCCCCAGCTGTGGTGTGTAGTAGGGACCTACATCAAATGTACACTCCACAGATGTGGTGCAGAGCTGTGTGAGAAAGCATTCATCCTTTTAATTCCATTTGCAATGACTGAGGACTAAAGGTCCTAGGAAACTTTCCAAACAGAATTGAGGCATTCTAAAATGAGGCAGCCGAAATAACAGGCAAACACTGCTGTGCACAGAATCTAATCAAAGCATTTATCATCAATAACATACGTCTATATTTGTGGACTACAAAGTAAGTTAAGTTGGCTACAGCATATCCGAAAGGGTCATGTGATATAATGTGAGGGTCCTGAAATGTGTTGGATTCTCAGTCAATCCATCATAAACATCTATGCAACTGAACTCCATCGCCAATGTGAGAAGAAATGCTGAGAAAATTCTTGCTTGTTGACAGTTTAGGTCGAAATACAAAGACTTCCCAGGTAGCAGGCCAGAAGGCTTTATACAGATCCAGTCAGAGACTGCCAAACACATCTATCCACTTCAGTACTGCCTTAGTGAGCCAAGACTCCAATGGCCTTCCTTCCATTTTAAGCATTATTTTAATATTTTTTGGATGACATTGTGTTGCCCGGGACTGATCCTCTTTTTCAGTTACAAAGAGAAACTGACTGCCTTTAAAGCTTAATTTACATCTGAATTGAAAACAGCTCTGAGGTTGGGAAGAAAACAAATTAGAGGTACAGAAATAAATATGATAGCGAATTGTTTAGGGCGAAAGTCTGATACTGAGGAGTTCACATGAGACACCACGGTATAACGTGAGGCTGTGTTCAACCTGGGGAAACAGCTGCTGGGGGATTCCGCCTGGCTCAGCTGCCTGTCTATGTGTCGCACAGAAAACACATCCAAGAGAAAGACTGGAATGAAATAAGCAATCCATATTGTCTGGGAGACAGAAAAAAATATCTCTTTACCATTAGGACTAATAATTGACATACATTTCTATTGGGAGAATCAGGAGAGAATGTTTTGCAGATTGTTATTATTATCATTACTATTAATTATTATTTTTGCCAATGCAGACTGGATCTTACTTTGTAGAGTTCTGCAGCTTGCAGTTTTTTCTTTCCCTAGTTTAACAGATCACAATGATGCTTTTGTCTTTTGCTTCTCATGTTGCTGTTTTGCATTTGTAAGACAGGGACGGCCTCACTGTGTAGTGCTGGCTGCCCTGAAGTTGGTGTGTAGATCTCACACTCACAGAGATCTGCCTGGTCCCCTTGGTGCTGGGCTTAAAGGCCTGCTCAACCATGCTTTTAGTTCAATAGCTTCTCTTTTGTCTAGATGTCTGCATTACTATCAGTAGTATTACCCGTGTGAAAAGGCCAACTCCCCATTGCCTTTTCCTCTTGACAGACCTTCAGTACTTGTAGCCACAGCTCCAGTAAATACTGTGCTCATTCCCCACCATCTCCCCGGCTCTCTCTCTCCTCTCTCTAAACCTTGTTGCTGTCTTTTATATATCTCCAGTACTGGTAGTTGGAAAAATAATCAGGCAAGTCCTCTCACACTGCAAATC
>LR750772.1:0-77500 GCA_902729485.2 Mus minutoides
TAGTTGGCCATCAGTGGGAAGAGAGGCCCCTTGGTTATGCAGACTTTTTATGCCCCAATACAGGGGAACGCCGGGGCCAGGGGTTGGGAGCGGGTGGGTAGGGTAGCAGGGCCGGGAGGGGGGAGGATATAGGGAACTTTCTGGATAACACTTGAAATGTAAATGAAGAAAATATCTAATAAAAGTTGAAAAAAAAATAGGTGTGTGTATATATATATATATATATATATATATATATATATATATATATATCTCAATCTCCATCTACATTTCCATCTAAATCTATATATGTAATTATATATGTGCATGTATAAATATGCATTATATACATGTGTTAATCTCTCAGCTTCTACAAATTCAACACACAATTAAAATATTGAAATAAGCAAACTATATGAAAGAAAACATTAAGCATTTTCATATGAACTCAGTTGACTCATTCAGAATATCTTTTTCCAGATCCATTCAATACTTTGAGTAGTATTTCATTGTCTCTACACCCCACATTATCAATATCTATTTATCTTTTGTTACAAATCTAGGTGGATTCCATTTCCCAGCTGCTTTTAATGGAGCAGCAATAAACATGGATGTGCAAATGTCTCTGTAATAATATACAGAGTCATTTGAGTACATGCTTGTGAGGGATACAGTTGGGACACCATAGCATTTTGTTTACTATTTTTGGTGACATTTTCAAACTGATTTCCAAAGTCATTACAGTAGTTTATACTCACATTAAAGCAAGCAATGATTACCATTTTCTGTATCTACATGATTATTTGTTATCATGTGTATTCTTGCTTATTCTCATCACACTGAGGTCAAATTGGAACACTAAATTTCTAGGTTTTTGGTTAAGTTTTCATTAAATATTTAATTTATGCACTTTACATCCTCTGGTCTCCTCTCACACATTCTCCCACTATCTCTTTCTCCTCTGAGAGAGTGGAGCCCTCCCTTCCCTAGGTATCCCCTTACCCTGGCATATCAAATCTATGCAGTGCTAGGCATATTCTCTTCTAATGTAGCCAGACAAATCAGACAAGTTAGGAGAACAAGATCCAGAGGAAGATTTAGGGACAGCCCACACCCTAGTTAGAGGGGGATCTGCATGAAGACTGAGCTGCACATCTTGTACATATATTCAGCGGTCCTAGGTTGATGGTTTAGTCTCTGAGAACACCCAAAGTGTCCAGGTTATTTGACCCTATTGCAGCCATGAGATGTTTTGTCAATAATTTAATTTTATGCATATTACTGAGATTCCTTATAATCCTCAAGGGTATGATATTGTGGAATAGGCCCATGGAACTTTAAAACAATATCTTCATAAAAATAAAAAAGGGGGAATTATATCCCTGTACATCACACAATTATTTAAATCAATCTCTTTTTGTTTTAAATTTTTAAAATTTGGATGCCAAGGAACTCTTTGAGTGTCTATGGCACTCTACAACTAGGTATACTCATGCCTAGGTGAAATGTAAGGGCTAACTTACAGGCATATGGCATTAGTACCTATCAGGTACTATTGTGGGGAAGAAGGCATGCTTGTGTTTTTTTTTCTGCAGGATGCTGAAGGAGCATGCTAGCTGCAAGAGTGAATGGTGAGACATACTGATGCTTGGATAAAGAATGATGCTCATTGTGAGATTGCATACTGCTCTGCCAATGATGATAGAGACATAGGTTGTTTTGATCCACCTTCTACGAAAGATCAATGTATCCATGCTATGGTTTCCTTTCTTTTTGAGCTTCCTGTGGTCTGTGAATTGTATAATGGGTATTCTGACCTTATGGGCTAATATACACTTATCATGGAGTGCATACCATGTGTGTTTTTGTGTGTGTGTGTGTGATTGTATTACCTCACTCAGGATGATATTTTCTAGTTCCATCCATTTGCCTAAGAATTTTATGAATTCATGTTTTTTAATGGCTGAGTAGTACTCCATTGTGTAAATGTGTCATGGCAGAAAATGGATGAGTAAAGCCATTCCCCATTTCTCAGGACAGGACTGAGGTTAAATTCCTTTTGCAGAGAGAGTATCTATGAAAGAAAGCTTAATTGGCTAAGTCCTTCAGTAATTTATGTCAGAGGTAAGTTACTGAGTGAACATTCCAGAGATTCCCTAAAACATTTGGAAAGTAGATATTCCTACATCTTATATATCTGACCACTGAGGACACCATGGTTTATCAATTTTTGAAGGAATCAGAGTGAGAAGGTGTGAGCCATTTTCCAGATACAATTGTCTCTACAAAGGGACCTCAAATAGTAAAACTAGTGCACAGACCCTTAAGTGGTGTTCAGAATCATCAACTATAGACAGATCCAAGAGGAACTGCTAGGTGTTTGTGATCAAGGGAAAGAAGGGACAACCAGAGAAGATGGGAAAATCATTCATATTGACAGTAGAAAAATAGAAAAAAAAACGGTACAAATCCATGTGTCCATTTAGTCAAAAAAGCTCCTGCAAAGATATTGTACCAGATCAGCAAGTATTTTGAGCTTCATATTAGTTAAAGTTGGTAGAATAAGCTCATATTATTTATAATCTTACAGAATTTGGACATTTGTGAGTGGAGGACACTATATAAGAAGGATGTCTATGTACATCCATACTACTTAAGTAGGCATGCACTCCTGTGCATTGCAACCTATGAGAGCTATCAGCATCACATATGCTGGAGTATGAAGTACGGCATTATAGACATTACCCAGCACATCATGGGCTATGAAATGCCAAGGTACAATCATCTAGCACCCTGGATTGTAGGGATAAATCTTCCTGTACAGAAGTCCCTAATGTTCTGAGGATGCTGCCATGTAAACTGACAATTTATAAGATATCACATGAATTCTGACCAGGAAGGGAAGATAGAACATGCATTCTACTGGTGTTCCTTCTATCCTGCAATATTATATGCATCTAATTCATGAAACAGAAGTTAAAGTACAATATATATAAATATTCTGAATCTACATAATATGTATTTTTAGTATGTTTAAATATACTTCAGATAGTTAAGTACATAGTCCTAAACAGTGCAATTGGTTTCTCTCAATCCTGACTTAACACTCCAATTCTATCCTCTGTTTGTGAAACATCAACTTCTAAAAAGCTTTACTACAACATGCTTTGCCCATAAATAAGAGGACCCTGAATTGGAAAGCTATTCTGGTAGAGATAAAACTTTATAAGTACCCAGATTCTCTGCCCATTAGGTTCTCTATCATGGGGATTTCCTCTCTACCCTCACCCCATTAAATGGATGCACATGCAGGTTGAGTAACAGATTGAGTAAAGAATAGAGTTGCTTGATTTCTACTTCCATGTAAATGTGTATTTCTTTTGGGCTGTTAACTTTTCTTTGAGTTCCACAGTGGTTCTTCCTCATTTTGTTGTATTTAACTACTCCAGTAATTCCTACATGGATACACGGGGCATTATATAATATGTCAGAGCTCAAGACTCATCATTGTACTGCTGCCCTCAGCTGCTCTGGCCAAGGTACAGCCTGATGAAGGCAACAAAGATCCTAATCTCTCTTGTTTAGACTTTATTACACATTGGTACTGCTAGAGTTGTATCCATCTGCCACTAGGAAAGAGGATGACTTTGAAAAAAAATATTGAGGATAATGTAGAAATAATTTAAATTTAGACACTGAGACACCAGTCATCTCCAGATAAACAAGACCCATTTTTTTTTTTTTCCATGACGCTGAACCAAGTAAGGGTTACCTTACTGCTCAAGTCAGACTGGGCAACCTTATGAGAAATCTACTTGCAGATGAGTTCTAGACCAGCAGGGGGCACAATGGATCCAAGAATCGTCAGCTGTGGGTGTGGAGGGGACTCTATCTTCTGTTGTTTTTGATCTTAACTTCCATGTACCTATTGTGATTGACATGGAATATTTCCATGCTCAAACACAGTGAAGATTCTTTGTTAAACACTTCAAAGATTTATATTTTCTTGATAAATATATATCATAAATATATTTTGCCAGGCGTGGTGACGCACGCCTTTAATTCCAGCACTTGGGAGGCAGAGGCAGGCAGATTTCTGAGTTCGAGGCCAGCCTGGTCTGCAGAGTGAATTCCAGGACATCCAGGGCTACACAGAGAAACCATGTCTCAACAAACAGAAAGAAAAAAAAAGTATATATATATATCATATATATTCATGTCTTCTTGATGCAATCTTCTGTTGACCCATATACAGTTTATTTACATAATTTAGTTCTTATAATGCTGCAATAATCACTCATGTATA
The DNA here is from genome assembly GCA_902729485.2 of Mus minutoides. Lineage (NCBI taxonomy): Eukaryota > Metazoa > Chordata > Mammalia > Rodentia > Muridae > Mus > Mus minutoides. The sequence goes on from LR750772.1 coordinate 4,286, forward strand.
AAAGTCTGAAGTATATTTAATTTTGGTCATTTGTGTGACTTTTTAAATGTATAAGATATTGGAAAGGCAAATGTTAATTGTATACATTGAAAGAAGGCTGTGACATGAAGATACATTCCACAGTGAAGGTGTGAAATCCACTGTGAGGCTCTAGGGTTTCAGAATGGCTATTCTAACAATGCAGAATCTTTTCAAGATGCATATATAGGCTTTGGATCTGATTAATATTGATGTTCTTTCTTTGTACCTTTTAATAATAAAGTTTATTTTTAAATTAAAAAAAATAAAAGAAAGGAGGCTGTGAAATCTAATAACTGAGCTGTATTTGGAATTTGCCATCATTCTTGTCATCCTTGTAACCACCTGGAAATCCATCTGTCAACTGTGTCACAAGTGGGGCGACTGTCTCTGGCTGGAAATCTTTTTTGTGCACAGGCCCCAAGTTACATCCATAATCTCAACACAAGGTTCAGGGATGGGTTATGGGATGAATTTCCTCAGACAGCATTAGGACTTGGGCTTCAGCATCCTGATTGCTGACCTAGGTGTCCCTTCTTCTCCAGCAGGAGTAGGTATTTACCTAATATGTATCATGCTCATGAATATGCAAATCTTGTGAGTCTACCGTGGTAAATATAAGGTTGTCTACACCACAAAAACATAACATCACTGTTCTCACTACAAGCACACAGGACCTCACCATGGGATGGAGCTGTATCATCCTCTTCTTGGTAGCAACAGCTACATGTAAGGAGCTCACAGTAGCAGGCTTGAGGTCTGGCCACATACTTGGGTGACAATGACATCCACTCTGCCTTTCTCTTCACAGGTGTCCACTCCCAGGTCCAACTGCAGCAGTCTGGGGCTGAGCTGGTGAGGCCTGGGGCTTCAGTGAAGATATCCTGCAAGGCTTCTGGCTACACATTCACTAGCTACTGGATGAACTGGGTGAAGCAGAGGCCTGGACAGAGCCTTGAGTGGATTGGAGAGATTGATCCTTCTGATAGTGAAACTAGGTACAATCAAAAGTTCAAGGACAAGGCCACACTGACTGTCTACAAATCCTCCAGCACATTCTACATGCAACTCAACAGCCTGACATCTGAGGACTCTGCGGTCTATTACTGTGCAAGACACAGTGTTGCAACCACATCCTGAGAGTGTCAGAAACCCTGGAGGAGCAGCAGTTTGCCCTGGGACTGAGGAGACTCAGAGAAGATTTCCTTGTAGACTTGCTCAGATACAGACATTTAGATAGTCCATGTTTGTGTGTGTTCCTTAGAGTCCTGCAGTGCTTTTATCAACTTTGCAAATGGACATTGATTAATCATGTGATATTGATTTAGGATGCTCCTAGTGTATTCCATACCTTGTCAATCACCTTCCTCACCAGTGACCATCCATGTTGTCTATTTCTTTTTTAATAAAAGAATAAAAAAGAAACTGTGATTAGGCATGATAAAAAAAAATCCTGGAGTCAACTTGTGTCCCAGATTGCTCAGAGACCAGTCTGCACAGGTCAGCTCGTGGACTGCAAAGGGTGAGTGAGCCGACTGCTAAGCAACACAGCTTCTGGGACAGACACAGCTTTGGGCTCTAGATGTCCGGGGCATGCTCTCCGGCTGAGGAGAGGTGTCCACCCCGGAGGGATTTCCCTGCCACAACTTGTGAGGGAGCCATCTTGGGTTGCATGTCACTCAGAGACCAGTCTGCTCAGGTCAGCTCACCAACTGCAAATGGTGACTGAGCAGACCACAGAAGCGACACAGCTTCTGGGACTAGCCCAGTTTTGGGCTCTAGACATTTGAGCACCTTCCTTGCCTGAGGAGGGGTGTCCCACAGGGATGGCTCTGCCTGTCTGAGCCCGTGAGGGAGCCAACTTGGGTCCCAGGTCGCTCAGAGACCAGTCTGCACAGGTCAGCTTGTGGACTGCAAATGGTGACTGAGCAGACTTCTAAGCAACACACCTTCTGGGACAGACCCAGCTTCAGGCTCTAGAGATCCAGGCACCCTCCCCACCTGAGGAGAGGTGCCAGCCTGGGAGGGCTTTGCCTGCCGGATCTTCTTAGGGAGCCATCTTGGGTCCCAGGTCCCACAGAGACCAGTCTGCACAGGTGAGCGTGCGGACTGCAGAAGTGACCCAGCATCTGGGACAGGCAGAAGCAACATAGCCAGTATCAGGCCCCAGACATGCAGACATGTTTCCTGGCCTGAGGAGAGGTGTCTGCCTGGGAGAGCTTTCCCTGCTGGAGCTCATGAGGGAGCCAACTTAGGTCCTTAGTCCATCAGAGACCAGTCTGTGCAGGTGAGTGTGCAGGCCTCAGAGGCAACACATCTTCTGGGACAGGACCTATATCCTGCTTTCATCTTTAGCCAAGAGGCAGGTCTGAAAACCACACCTCAGTGCACTTTCCAAGGAAGAGGAGAGCTTGCTTGCAGAGACTACTCCAACCACTGAGACTCAGGAGATAGCTGGACTCGCAGGACTGCTGACAGAGGCTAAGGGAATCAAAAGAGCAACAAGTTACAACCAGAGACAACTATAACAACCAACTGCAGAGATAACCAGATGGCCAAAGGCAAACATAATAATTTTTTTCCAACTTTTATTAGATATTTTCTTCATTTACATTTCAAGTGTTATACAGAAAATTCCCTATAACCTCCCCCCTCCGGGCCCTGCTCCCCTACCCACCCACTCCCACATCTTGGCCCTGACGTTCCCCTGTACTGGGGCATATAAAGTCTGAATGACCACGGGGCCTCTCTTCCCAATGATGGCCAACTAGGCCATCCTCTTCTATATATGCAGCTAGAGACATGAGCTCATGGGGTACTAGTTAGTTCATGTTATTCTTCCACCTATAGGGTTGAAGACCCCTTCAGCTCCTTGGGAACTTTCTCTAGCTCCTTCCTTGGGAACCCAGTGTTCCATCTAATAGCTGACTGTGAGCATCCACCTCCATGTTTTCCAGGCACTGGTATAGTCTCCAACGAGACAGTTATATCAGGGCCCTTTCAGCACTATCTTGCTGGCATATGCTATAGTGTCTATGTTTGGTGGCTGATTGTGGGATGGATCCCTGGCAGCTGCAGTCATTGGGTCTATCCTTTAGATTCAGCTTCACACATGATCTCTGTAACTCCTTCAATGTGTGCTTTGTTCTTAATTCTAGGAAGGGGTGACGTGTCCACATTTTGATCCTCCTTCTTCTTGAGTTTCATGTGTTTAGTAAATTGTATCTTGGGTAGTCTAGGTTTCTGGGCTAATATCCACATATCAGTGAGTACATGTTATATGAGTTCTTTTGTGATTGGGTTACCTCACTCAGGATGATGGCCTCCAGATCTATCCATTTGCCTAGGAATTTCATATATTCATTGTTTTTAATAGCTGAGTAGTACTACATTGTATAAATGTACCAAATTTCTTGTACCCATTCCTCTGTTGAGGGACATCTGGGTTCTTTCCAGCTTCTGGCTATTATGAATAAGGCTGCTATGAACATAGTGGAATATGTGTCCTTATTATCAGATGGAATAACTTCTGGATATATGCCCAGTAGAGGTATTGCAGGATCTTCTGGTAGTATTATGTCCAATTTTCTGAGGAACCGCCAGTCTGATTTCCAGAGTGGTTGAACAAGCTTGCATTCCCACCAACAATGGAGGAGTGTTCCCCCTTCTACTCATCCAGGCCAGCATCTGTTGTCACCTGAATTTTTGATCTTAGCCATTCTTACTGGTGTGAGGTGGAATCTCAGGGTTGTTTTGATCTGCATTTCCCTGATGATTAAGGATGTTGAACATTTTTTCATGTGATTCTCAGCCATTCGGTATTCCTCAGTTGAGAATACTTTGTTTAACTCTGTTCCCCACTTTTTAATGGGGATATTTGATTTTCTGGTATCCATCTTCTTGAGTTCTTTATATATATTGGATATCAGCCCCCTATCTGATTTAGGATTGGTAAAGATCCTTTCCAATCTGTTGGTGGCCCTTTTGTCTTGTTGACAATATCTTTTGTCTTACAGAATCTTTGCAACTCTATGAGGTCGCATTTGTCAATTCTTGATCTTACAGCACAAGCCTTTGCTGTTGTATTCAGGAAATTTTCCCAGTGCCCGTATCTTCGAGGCTTTTCCCCACTTTCTCCTCTATAAGTTTCAGTGTCTCTGGTTTTATGTGGAGGTCTTTCAACCACTTAGACTTGACCTTCGTACAAGGAGATAAGAATGGGTCAATTCCCATTCTTCTACATGATAACCGCCAGTTGTGCCAGCACCATTTGTTGAAAATGCTGTCTTTTTTCCACTGGATAGTTTTAGCTCCCTTGTCAAAGATCAGGTGACCATAGGTGTGTGAATTCATTTCTGGGTCCTCGATCCTATTCCATTGATCTACCTGTCTGTTGCTGTACCAATCCCATGCAGTTTTTATTACTATTGCTCTGTAGTACAGCTTGAGGTCAGGCATGGTGATTCCACCAGAGGTTCTTTTATTGTTGAGAAGAGTTTTTGCTAGTCTAGGTTTTTTGGTTATTCCAGATGACCTTGCTAATTGTCTTTTCTAGATCCTTGAAGAATTGAGTTGGAATTTTGATGGGGATTGCATTGAATCTGCAGATGGCTTTAGGCACGATAGCTTCCTTCGTAAGAGTCACACCAAGATATTTTATATTGTTAGTGACTATTGTGAAGGGTTAAGTTTCCCTGATCTCTTTCTCAGCCCATTTATCCTTGTATAGAGAAAGGCCATTGATTCATTTGAGTTAATTCTATATTCAGCTACTGCACTGAAGCTGTTTATCAGGTTTAGGAGTTCTCTGGTGGAGTTTTTGGGGTCACTTATATATACTATCATATCGTCTGCAAATAGCGATAATTTGAGTTCTTCCTTTCCAATTTGTATCCCCTTGAACTCCTTTTGTTGTCAAATCGCTCTGGCTAGGACTTCAAGTACTATATTGAATAGGTAGGGCGAAAGTGGGCAGCCTTGTCTGGTCCCTGATTTTAGTGGGATTGCTTCCAGTTTCTCTCCATTTATTTTGATGTTTGCTGTAGATTTCTTTTATCATGTTTAGGTATGGGCCTTGAATTCCTGATCTTTCCAAGACCTTTATCATGAATGGGTGTTGGATTTTGTCAAATGCTTTCTCAGCATCTAAGGAGATGATCATGTGGTTTTTATCTTTGAGTTTGTTTATATAGTTTATTACGTTGATGGATTTCCATATATTAAACCATCCCTGCACTCCTGGCATGAAGCCTACTTGGTCATGATGGATGATCGTTTTGATGTGTTCTTGGATTTGTTTGGCGAGAATTTTGTTGAGTATTTTTGCGTTGATATTCAAAAGGGAAATTGGTCTGAAGTTCTCTATCTTTGTTGTGTCTTTATGTGGTTTAGGTATCAGAGTAATTGTGGCTTCATAGAATGAATTGGGTAGTGTACTTTCAGATTCTATTTTGTTGAATAGTTTGAGAAGAACTGGAAGTAGGTCTTCTTTGAAGGTCTGATAGAACTCTGCACTAAACCCATCTGGTCCTGGGCTTTTTTTTGGTTGGGAGACTATTAATTACTTCTTCTATTACTTTAGGAGATATAGGGCTGTTTAGGTCATTAATCTGATCCTGGTTTAACTTTGGAACTTGGTATCTGTCTAGAAAGTTATCCATTTCATCTAGATTTTCCATTTTTTAAAATATAACCTTTTGTAGAAGGATCTAATGGTGTTTTGAATTTCCTCAGGATCTGTTGTTATGTCTCCCTTTTCATTTCTGATTTTGTTAATTTGGATGCTATCTCTGTACCCTCTAGTGAGTCTGGCCAAGGGTTTGTCTATCTTGTTGACTCTTTCAAAGAACCAGCTCCTGGTTTGATTGATTCTTTGGATAGTTCTTTTTGTTTCCACATGGTTGATTTCACCCCTGAGTTTGATTATTTCCTGCTGTCTACTCCTCTTAGGTGAATTTGCTTCCATTTGTTCTAGAGCTTGCAGATGTGCTGCCAAACTACTAGTGTATGCTCTCTCCATTTTTTTTTTGTAGGAACTCAGAGCTATGAGTTTACCTCTCAGGAATGCTCTCATTGTGTCCCATAAGTTTGGGTATGTTGTGGCTTCATTTTCATTCAACTCTAGAGTGTCTTTAATTTCTTTCTTTATTTCTTCCTTGACCAAGGTATCATTGAGTAGAATGTTGTTCAGTTTCCACATGAATGATGGTGTTCTGCTAATTATGTTGTTATTGAAGAACAACCTTAGTCCATGGTGATCTGATAGGATGCATGGGACAATTTCAATATTTTTGAATGTGTTTAGACCTATTTTGTGGCCAATTATGTGATCAATTTTGGAGAAGGTGCCATGAGGTGCTGAGAAAAAGGTATATCCGTTTGTTTTAGGATGAAATATTCTGTAGATATCTGTTAAGTCCATTTGTTTCATAGCCTCTGTTAGTCTGACTGAGTCTGTGCTTAGTTTCTGTGTCCAGGATTTGTCCACTGATGAGAGTGGGGTGTTGAAGTCTCCCACTATTATTGTGTGACATGCAATGTGTGTTTTGAGCTTTACTAACATTTCTTTAATGAAAGTGGCTGCCCTTGCATTTGGAGCATAGATATTCAGAATTGAGAGTTCCTCTTGAAGATTTTGCCTTTGATGAGTATGAATGCCCCTCTTTGTCTTTTTTGATAATTTTGGGTTGAAAGTCTATTTTATTTGATATTACAATGGCTACCCCAGCTTTTATCTTCGGACCATTTGCATGGAAAATTGTTTTCCAGCCTTTCACTCTGAGGTAGTGTCTGTCTTTTTTCCTGAGGTGTGTTTCTTGTAAGCAGCAAAATGTTGGGTCCTGTTTGTATAGCCAGTCTGATAGTCTATGTGTTTTTATCGGAGAATTGAGTCCATTGATATTAAGAGATATTAAGGAACAGTAATTGTTGCTTCCTGTCATTTTTGTTTTTAGAGTTGGGATTCTGTTCTTATGGCTGACTTCTTTTAGGTTTGTTGAAGGATTACTTTCTTGCTTTTTCTAGGGCAGAGTTTCCATCCTTGTATTGGTGTTTTTCTGTTATTATCCTTTGAAGGACTGGATTCGTGGAAAGATATTGTGTGAATTTGAATTTGTCATGGAATACTCTGGTTTCTCCGTTTATTGTAAATGAGAGTTTTGCTTGGTATAGTAGCCTGGGCTGGCATTTGTGTTCTCTTAGTGTCTGTATAATCTCTGTCCATAATCTTCTGGCTTTCATAGTCTCTGGTGAGAAGTCTGGAGTAATTCTAATGGGCCTGCCTTTTTATGTTACTTGCCCTTTTTCCCTTACTGCTTTAAATATTCTGTCTTTATTTAGTGCGTTTGTTGTTCTGATTATTATGTGTCAGGAGGAATTTTTTTTCTGGTCCAGCCTATTTGGGGTTCTGTAGGCTTCTTGTATGTTTATGGGCATTTCATTCTTTAGGTATGGAAGTTTTCTTCTATAATTTTGTTGAAGATATTTGCTGGCCCTTTAGTTTGATAGTCTTCCTTCTCATCTACTCCTATTATCCTTAAGTTTGGTCTTCTCATTGTGTCCTGGATTTCCTGGATATTTTGCTTTAGGATCTTTTTGCATTTAGCATTTTCTTTGATTGTTGTGTCTATGCTCCCTATAGAATCTTCTGTGCCTGAGATTCTCTCTTCTATCTCTTGTATTCAGTTGCTGATGCTCATATCTATGGTTCCTGATTTTTTTCCCTATGGTTTCTATCTCTAAGGTTATCTCCTTTTGGTTTTCCTTAATTGTTTCTACTTCCATTTTTAGGTTCTTGATGGCTTTGTTTCATTCCATCACCTGTTTGATATTGTTTTCCTGTATCTCTCTAAGTTTTTCTTCTTTAAATGCTTCTAGTTGTTTATCTGCCTTTCCTGTGTTTTCTTCTTATAGTACTCCATCATCATCATGATGACTGACTTTAGATCCGTGTCTTGCTTTTCCGGTGTGATGTTGTATCTAGGACTTGACATGGTGGGAGAGTTTCGTTCTGGTGATGCCAAGTACCCTTGGTTTCTGTTGCTTCTGTTCCTATACTTGCCTCCTGCCATCTCTGCCCAAGGAGATCTGGCGTTGGTGCAGACCAGAAGGGACCCGCTGCCCTGGTTTGTTCCTTTATTTATCTCCCAGCTGCAGTGTTGAGTTCCAAGAGATTGGATTGGAATAGATGTTGTGTTCAGCTGCTCACCTGTGGTCCTGAGATAGCCTGGGGAGTCCCGAAGGGGCCTGGGGAGGATGCACAGTGCCTGAGCCTGAGCCCTGAGCTGGTGCAGGGCAGACAGGACAGGACTGGAAGAGGTCTATCTATTTTCTAAGAATTTCATGAAGTCATTGTTTTTAATAGCTGCATAGTACTCAATTGTGTAAATGCATTACATTTCTGTATCCATTCCTCCAAGTTTTTCCTGGCTTCTGGCTATTATAAATAAGGCTTCTATGAACATAGTGGAACATGTGTCCTTAGTACATACATGTTGGAGCATCTTTTGGGTATATGCCCAGAAGAGGTATTGCTGGATCTTCTGGTGGTACTATGTCCAAATTTTTGAGAAAACATGAAAATGATTTCCAGAGTGGTGGTACCAGCTTGCAATCTCACAGCAATAGAGGAGTGTTCATCTTTGTCCAAGTCCTTGCCAGCATCTGCTGTCACCTGAGTTTTTGATTTTAGTCATTCTTACTGGTGTGAGGTGGAATCTCAGGGTTGTTTTGATTTGCATTTCCCTGATGATTAAGAGTGTTGAACATTTTTATGTGCTTTTAAGACATTCGGTATTCCTCAGTTGAGAATTCTTTGTTTAGTTCTGTACCACATTTTTAAAAATAGGGTTATTTGGTGTTATTTGGTTATTTAAGTTTCAGTGTCTCTGGTTTTATGTGGAGGTCCTCGATCCACTTAGATTTGAGCTTTATATAAGGAGATAAGAATGGATAGATCCACATTCTTCTACATGCTCTCTGCCAGTTGAGCTAGCACCATTTGTTGAAAATGCTGTCCTTTTTTCCACTGAATTGTTTTTACCTCTTTTGGCAAAGATCAAGTGACCATAGGTCTGTGGGTTCATTTCTCAGTCTTCAATTATAGTCTATTGACCTACCTGTTTGTCACTGTACAAGTACCATGCAGTTTTTATCACAATTGCTCTGTAATACAGCTTGAGGTCTGGGATGGTGATTCCACCAGAGAGATTCTATTATTGTTGTGAATTATTTTTGCTATCATAGGATGTTTGTATTCCAGATGAATTTACAAATTGTCCTTTCTAACTCTGTGAACAATTGAGTTGGAATTTTGATTGGGATTGCATTGAATACTCAAGATATAATTTACAAAATACATGAAACTTAACAAGGACTACTAAAGTGTGAATACTTCGATCCTTCTTAAAAGGGGGAACAAAATACCCATTGATGGAATTACAGAGACAATGTTTGGAGCAGAGACTATAGGAATGACCATCAAGAGGTCCACCTGGGAATCTATCATGTAAACAACCACCCAAAACAAACACTATTGTGGATGCCAACAAGAGCTTGCTGACAGGAGTCTGATATAGCTGCCTCTGGAGAGGCTCTGGCATTGCCTGGCAAATAGAGAAGTGGAGGCTCACAGCCATCCATTGGATGGAGCACAGGGTCCCCAATGAAGGAGGTAGAGAAAGTACCCAAGGAGTCGAAGTGGTTTGCAGCCCTATAGGAGGAACAACAATATGAACTAACCAGTACCTCCAGAGCTCCCTGGGACTAAACCACCAATCAAAGAAAACACATTGAGGGATTCATGGCTCTTGCTGCATCTATAGCAGAGGATGGCCTAGATGGTCATCAATGGGAGGAGAGATTATTGGTCCTGAGAATGTTCCGTGCCCCAATATAGGGGAATTCCAGGCCCAGGAACCAGGAGTGGGTGGGTTGGAGATCAGGGGATGGGGGGAGATGATAGGGAATTTTCAGAGGGGAAAATATGAAAGAAGATAACATTTCAAATGTAAATAAAGAAAATATCTAATTAAAAAAAAAGATTAAAACAAAATACAAACCTATGTGAGTGGGAGCTCATGAGCAGCAGAGGTCACTCTAAGACCAATAATCCACATAGAGCAATGAGCTGTGTATGAACAGGACTCTGTGTCCTCTGTGGTTTCCTTTATTAAATGTATTAACTGCTCTGTCCAGCTGTGATTGACATGTGATGTCTCCATGCTCAAGCCCAGTAAAGATTCTTTGTTAAATACCTCACAGACTATGTTTACTTGTTTTTATTTGCTTTTCATAATTTTTTGGAAAACTCATACAATGTATTCTAATATCTAATTCTCCCATCCCCAGGTTATTCTAAGTTTTTCTTAACGCATCAAACTACACACTTTTTAATTCTGATAAAGCAACCCCCCCAAAAAAAACCCAACTAAACAAACACACACACACAAAAAATCCCCAAGGAATTTAAAGGGGGATTGAAAGCAAACAAAAACTAAACAAAGTATAAACTACACACACACACACACACACACACACACACACACACACACATGCACAAACACATACACACACATACACACACACACATGGAATCCAGTAAAACCACAACTCTTTACCCATGATACACGGGAAAATACAAGTGAAACAAACAGAATGGATGAAGATGGTATTATAAAAATGGCTGCACAAATACCATTAAGTTCATTTTCTTGTTGCCTACCAACAGCTAAGCATGTCTCCCTTGATTAATTATGCTCATCATCCCCTATGAACTCCATTGGAGGGCACTAATTTTTCCTTCTGTTTCCAGGAATTGAAGTGTTACAGAACTCTCAGTAGCTTTATTTACCAGCACAATACAGCCTCTAATTCAACCAGTGAAAATTATCACATGAGAGACCTCCAAATGAAAGAACAGGTAAAGTTGTTCACTGACAAGCTTAGCAATATCATGTAAGTGCCTTAGAATTTAATGACATATGTCATCCTCTGAGGTTAATAATTCCATTTTGGTGCATATATATCTTGAACTCACCACTAACATAATACAACAATTAAAAAAAATTACAACACAGATGCAGAGGAATCCCTGAGGGACATTTGTTGACTGGTGGGCAAAATATAATCACTTTTGGAGGGGGGGATTTCTGAATGTTAACTCTTTACCAGTGATAATCCATTCTATTAATGTGTACATAGATAGCACTTATGAAACTCACTGTGTTATCAGGTAATGAAACAGAAGAAGTAGGATGCTGGAAAAGAAACTTTTGGAAGGTCCTAAGGGAAACCACAGGGACCAAGTGGTGGTAGATTGTGGTGAGAGTCCTGAGAGTGGTCATAGATTATAGCATATTTCATATACAGTTGAAAATTTCAAAGAATGAAAATCCTCATGAGATATAGAAATAACAACTTTTCTTATGTACATACATTTCATAGTATAATTTTTACACTGTGCTTATTTCTCCTGTAACATCTGGTTCCTCCTATTTTCCTTTATTCTCCTAGACAATTTCACTGATACAATCTCATGTTTTTTGCATAAGTAGTTGTATATAACTATTAAATACATAAGAGCTGTTAATGAGAGTCTTCATTAATGTCTGTGATTTTTTTGATTGTCTTAATTAATACCGTTATCTCTAATTGCATCCATATTATCAAAAGCAATGTAAATTTCTTACTCATTTCTGTTCAAAAACTTCTGTTGTTATATCATTACCATGCCTTAGTGATAAAATACTTTCTTGACACATCTATAGCTATTGCTATAATTTAGTTATTGATGATCCTCCTGCAATAATCATTGATAGGTAAATATTTTAAGTACTTTTAGTCATTTTAGTGAGTTTTGAAGTAGTATATATCCTGATGGAAAGGCAAATATTAACTCTATACATGTGAAAGAAGATGCTAAAACTAAAAAAATTAGCCACTTTTAGATATTTTCTTCTTCTTCTTCTTCTTCTTCTTCTTCTTCTTCTTCTTCTTCTTCTTCTTCTTCTTCTTCTTCTTCTTCTTCTTCTTCTTCTTCTTCTTCCTCTTCTCAATTTACAATCTGTTAACATATTAACATATCCAAGAGTAGAGCAGCAGACTCAGGTCAAAAAATATACTGAGAGGTTTGCCCATGTAGTTAACATCTACAGCATCTGTCTAGGGTTTACAAAATGTCTATGGAATACATTTCCTCAGAGAGGAATTGGATTTGGACCTGAACGTACTGATGCCTAACATATGAAATGATAATTCTTCCCTAGCTAGACTAGGTCCTTAACTAAGAAATGCACTGCTCATAAATACGCAAATTACCCAAGTCTATGGCAGTAAATACAGGGATGTCCACACCATGAAAACAACATATGATCAGTTTCCTCTCCACAGTCCCTGAACAAACTGACCCTAACCATGGAATGGAGCTGGATCTTTCTCTTACTTCTGTCAGTAACTTCAGGTAAGGGGCTCACCATTTCCAAATCTGAAGTGGAGACAGAGTCTGAGGTGACAATTACATCTACTCTGCCTTTCTCTCCACAGGTATCCACTCCCAGGTTCAGCTGCACCAGTCTGGAGCTGAGCTGGTGAGGCCTGGGGCTTCAGTGAAGTTGTCCTGCAAGGCTTCTGGCTATACTTTCACAAGCTATGGTATAGGGTGGGTGAAGCAGAGGCCTGGACAGGGCCTTGAGTGGATTGGAGATATGTATCCTGGAAGTGGTAATACTTACTACAATGAGAAGTTCAAGGGCAAAGCCACACTGACTGCAGACAAATCCTCCAGCACAGCCTACATGCAGCTCAGCAGCCTGACATCTGAGGACTCTGCGGTCTATTTCTGTGCAAGACACAGTGTTGTAACCACATCCTGAGTGTGTCAGAAATCCTGGAGGAGCAGGAAGCTATGCTGGGACTTAGATGACAGAAAAATGCTCAGTAATCATAATTTTGAATGTCCATTTATAGCCTCCTCATCACAGCCCTTTAGTGCCTTTTTCCAGCTTTGTAAATATACATATATGAGTACAGTAAGGCTGTTTGGATAAACATAAAGTTCTCCATACCTTGTGAATCTCTTCACCAGTGACCACCTCCATTGACATGTTTCTTATTCAATAAAATAATAAAAAGGGAAAAGCATGCTAATGCATGATAAAAATATCACTGGATCCTGAGTGACTAGAACTGTTTTGAAATTGTTGGGAATAATGTATAATAGGAATTTGATCTATGAGATGCAAATCACCAACATTTGGTCAAACACTGCTTCATAGTCTTAAGTAATTAGTCACCTCAATGTGTTAAGTCTGTTCCAGCAGAAATTCCAGTCTCTTAGAAGGTGTGAAATATTTATATCAGAATGCAGAGGCATGTAAATATATCTGTAGATTGGTCAAAAAAAATCATTAAATCACTTTTCATTGAACTCCATTACCAACACAATGTTTATATCTGTTAATTGAGGTAGGTTCTGAGATACACATAAGTGTTTGATCTCATATTTACTTCCTTTCCAGTGTCAGTAATCATCCCTAATGTCAGTAGACTTTTTAGAACATGGACCTATATTGATACAGCATCATCTCTCATAGTCCATTGCATACCTGTTGCTCAGCTTTGTTCTGTAGAGTAATTGTGAACGTGTGTCTCTGCATGTACATGTGTGTCTTATGATTGTTTTTGGTGACTTTTCTTCTGTTTGTTTGTTCGTCCTATTCCAGTTTGTTTGCTTTTTCTTCATTTCACTGTTTTCCTTTTTTCTTATGTTTAGTTTTTGTCTATCTTCTAATTAGATACAGAAACAGAATTAACCTAGGAGAAGATTGGATAGGTGTTGAGGAATGGAAATCTATAATAAGAATATATTGCATGAACAAATCTGTTTTCAATAAAAATAGAAAACATAGATCTTTTAAAATTAATAAATAAACTCATAAGTCTGATAATATCATTGTTCTGTAAATATCCCATAAGCTCAATTGCCTATACTTTAGGTATCATGTCTTTGTTTAAATTGTTCAAAGTATAATCAGAAGCCAGGTATGAAAAGATTTAAGCATAAGGCATATGTAAAATGCATAATTCTAAGGAATAGTGAAATACATAATTGAAATGTCTGGGTTTTAGCCTCTCTTGGCCTCTCTTAACCTCTCTTAGCCTCTCTTAGCCTCTCTTAGCCTCTCTCTCTCTCTCTCTCTCTCTCTCTCTCTCTCTGTGTGTGTGTGTGTGTGTGTGTGTGTCTGTCTGTGTCTTTCTCTGTCTCTCTGTGTATGCATGTGTGTGCATGTGTTTGTGCGTATTTAGTAATGAAAATTTCCATTATTAATCTCTAAGTGTACAGAGCGGTTTATACTACTTTTATTTTTTTCTCTCTGCTGGTGTCTTAGAGGAAAACTGAGCCCGTGAAGAGATTATTATGAGGACTTGGTGCAGACTGGGTGGATAGTTCTATTTTCTCTAATATTTTTCCCATTGCAGAGCATTTTCTGTCACATGTCACTGTGATAATCATGGAGACCCATTCATGCTCCTATCACTGAATGGTTATATATTAAATAAACTCTCACCTTTACTATATCTGAGGTTTGAAAATTTGAACACTAAAAAGCCATTCAGTAAAAATTTTGAATAAGTGAACCACTCCAAAATTTTCATGTTTTTAAGATCTCATTGGCAGGGTGCTTAACATTTATATTTATTCAACATTGTTAGAATAATTTTACAGAATTCATAAAAATTTTAATTTTTGTACCACATAGTTCATACTTATTCTCAGCCTTTCAAATTCAGACTCACAAGTGTTCCATGCATATATGAAAAATAGAGGATATTACCTACATCCATTGAATCTCATAATACAGACTTAAATCAACATCATACTTTTATGCCCCCATTCCACAGAAAAGCATTTGGGATGCAACCTCTGTGTTCCTAGTTAGATATGATGTTCTCTCTCAGAATAGTCTTTTGTCTGAGTTTCCATATTCAGAACCAGCAGTATTTGTATCTCTGGCCCTCTGGTCTCTTCTTTCAAACTTGACAACTTAGCCAGGTTACAATGTATTCAATGATTTTTGATTCCTGTGGACCATTCCAACTGACTGACTTTGATGAGGACATTTGTGATGATATATGAATCTCATGGAGAGAATTTCAGACATTCTCAAATAGTCTCTTATCTCAAGTCCTATAATTCAATTATAAAAGAAATTCCCTGTAATGCTACATCCACTCCAGTAGTGATACATGTGACAGGACTAGAAACCTGGATGCAGTCTTGAGGTGAAAAGTTGAGTCTTTTGGAACCTTGGCATTTCGTATAACGAATGTTCCAAACTTGTCCTTGCGAATGGATCTGTGTGCTTTCTTTCAGTATTGTTTTATTATAGGTCCCTCCAAGCAATGACTTGCCAAATACCTAAGCAAAATTGAACTTTGCTTCCTGGCCTTCACCAATGTCCTAGGTAGTCCTTGAGCAGACCATGGGCTTTGAATTCAGTAAGAATGTTACCTATTCAGTGACATTCAGTATTGCCTCTAGTATTGTAAGAGAGATAGTGAAAGAAATCAGGCATTACTATCTACTACCTAGAGTTAAAAATCTCAGGGCATGCTTAGCAAAGTAAGTTTTGAATTCTTATTATAGTTATGTATGACAGACTACATTACTTATTAGTAGAAAGTCCCCCACACTATCACTTAGAATAAAAACCAAGTTGCTCCCATATACAGGAATTTACAAAGGTTTAGGAAGTAGATCTGCCTGTGGTTTTAGAGTATTGCATTATTCATGAGAAGGTTAGCTATAGCAGAACTCCCTAATTAGAACCAAGACTTGGGCATGAAAGCCCTTGCCCTGGGAGTGTAAAGACCTCACACCTAGCTTCTAAGAATATAGCTGACCTTATAGTTGACTTTGTCTCAGTTGTTTTATTGCCCAGTTCCTGCCATTCTTTGTGTTTACATTTCCTCTGTTTTGTGTAAGAGTCATTAAGCATCCAGTGATCTCATTGTACTTTACTGATGTGTTACCTAACTCCCCTATTTTCTTCTGTATAAAAAGTTTGATGCTCAATTTGACAAATTACATTCATATACAGCACACTCCCTTGTGGCCATATTTGTTTGCCATTTCTCATCAACTCTGCCCATCTGACTGGGACCCTGATTTCTCCTGCGGATTTAGGGGGGCTGAATGAGGCTGGTCCGTGGCACTGTAATGTTTATAACCCTGGGAAAAGGAAAAGGAATGCAAGTGTTAGTGCAGGTCTTATTGCCCATCTTACTCTAAGGGTTCAGGGCCTCAGCTGGCACTCAGCATTCTGGGTTGGATTTCTTTTTATAGTGTTACTACAGCATTGTTATAAGGTCATAATACCTGGATTATAAATATCTTGATATACTTATATTTCAAAGTTTTAAAAATAAGCACATTTCATTCATAAAATTGAGTATGTTTTGGTGCACGTTTCTTTTATGTAATCAGTTCCCTCAAGCTTATTTCCATATGTTCAAAAATGTCCTCCCAAAAGAGCACTATGAAAGTTGTCCAAAATTTGGCAATTAATATCATATCTATGTTCTTGTTTTTAAATGTGGGATTATTTATTTGTTCATTTACTTATTACATTTTCATTAGATATTTTCTTTACTTACATTTCAAATTCTATCCCCTTTCCTGGTTTACCCTCTGAGAAACACCCTTCCACTATTCCTCTACCCTCCTCCTGCTCACCAACCCACCCACTCCTGCTTCCTGGCCCTGGCATTCCCCCACACTTGGGCATAGAGCCTTCATAGGACCAAAGGGCTCTCCTCCCACTGATGTAAAACTAGGCCATCCTCTGCAACATATGCAGCTGGAGCCATGAGTCCCGCCATGTGTGCTCTTTGGTTGGTGGTTTAGTGTTGGGGTCCACTGCCTGCAGTTGGTCCCTACATCTCAGACTGGTATCTTTGGGGGATGGTCCGGGGCTGAAACAATAAACTAGGGGGGGGGGATAGAGGATGCTAAATCAACATGGCTGATCAAAGCGTCTGGTTTATTGAAGGGTCATCTCTTGGGGAAAAGGGGTGAAGGCCCCGCCCCCCAGTTGGTTCTGAGCAGGCGCCTGGAGTTTGGTGGGAAGCCTGAAACATTGTGGGATGTTCCAGATGTACACTGGTAAGCTGGGCGGAGCCAGGGTCCAGGAAGACACACAGGAGCAGACAGCAGGGCACCAGGCTAGCTCAGGTGCTATTTAACAAAACAAAGAATGCCACACCACATGTGGTTTTCCAAGGCTGGTCTTTGCATCAGCCATGCTGATGGGGGAGGAACGCTACAGTTTAGTCCCTGGGAGTAATGGACATACTGGTTAGTTCATATTGTTGTTCCTCCTATGGGGCTGCGAAACCCTTCAGCTCTTTGGGTCCTTTCTCTAGCTCCTTCTTCGGAAATCCTATGCTTAGTCCAATGGATGGCTGTGAGCACCAGAAGAGAGCTATATCAGGTTCCTGTCAGCAAGCACATGTTGGCATCCTCAACAGTGTCTGGGTTTGGTGATTATAAATGGGATGGATCTCCTGGTAAGTCAGTTTCTAGATGGTCATTTCTTCAGTCTCTACTCCACTCTTTATCTCTCTAACTCCTTCCATGGGTGTTTTATTCTCTCCTTTTAAGATGGATAGAATTATCCACACTATGATTTTCCTTCTTCTTGAGTTTCATGTGGTTTGTGAATTGTATCTTGGGTATTCTGAGCTTCTGGGCTGAGCTGACATCCATGTATCAGTGAGTACATATCATGTGTTTTCTTTTGTGATTGGGTTAGCTTACTCAGGATGATATCCTTCATATTCATCCATTTGTCTAAGAATTTCATAAATTCATTGTTTTTATTAGCTGTGCACTACACCATTGCTATAGACAAACCTCTATTGGGTCTCTGATCTGTAGGGAATGTGTTTCTGGTTGCAGGTGAGCAAGGGTTGGAAAGAATTGAGAAATAGACGCAGACACAAGGTAGTGCTGCATCTGATGTATTTTGTCCAAATGAACACCAACTTTTAATACAGAAGAAAAACAAGAAAGCCAGGCAAACACAATTGCCAAGTTACATTAACACAAAACAAAAAAGAATGTATACATTAAAAGATGGTGGGATCCAGGCTGTTTTTACAACTGAGATTAGAAACAACCCTAATTCAGATCAGCTAACACAGGAGCCAGGTGAATGCTCTGATGCAATGCTAGTCTATTGTTAAACCCACCACCATGGGTCCTTTAATAAATACCTGATTATGCTATTCCTCTGGGCCTAGTGAAAAAACCTGCACCAGGGAAATTCCCTTCTACTAACCCTTTCATACTACAACCCAATTATTTTCCTAAGTCATTGTGTATTCTTGTGTTTGGGTGTGACTCAGCTATTGTCCTAAGTAATTACTATGCAGACTAGCCCTGAGCTTTTCTAGCTCTGTTCAAGTTAATTGTAATGCCTAATTAGCTTCACTGTTTCTACTAGAAGTAAATTTGAATGTTACTGAATAGGTAACATTCTTACTGAATTCAGAGCTCATCATCAGCTTCAAGGATTTTCTAGGAACCATTGGAACACTGGTGGAGGCTTAGCTATAAAAAAACAACACTGAAAGAGAGCACAGGGATCCTTATACCAGACTAATGAGGGGACAGGTTTTGAGTATATGGGCTATGGGAATGCCAAGGTTCCAGGAGGCAAAGTTTCCTTGAAACTCCCTGCCTCAAGACTGCTTCCAGGCTTTCAGAACTGTAATGTGTGCCACTACTGGAGTGGATGTAGCAAACCATTGTATAAATGTACCACATTTTCTCTATCTATTCCTCTGTTGAGGTACATCTGGGTTCTTTCCAGCTTCTGGCTATTATAAATAAGGCTGTTCCGAACACAGTGGAGAATGTGTCCTTATTACATGTTGGAGCATCTTCTGAGTATATGCCCAGGACTGGTATTGCTGGATTCTCTGATAGTGCTATGTCCAAATTTCTGAGGAACTGCCAAATTGATTTCCAGAGTGGTTTTACCAGCTTTCAATCCCACCAGCAATGGAGGAGTGTTCCTTTTTCTCCATATCCTTGCCAGCATCTGCTGTTACCTGCGTTATTCATCTTGGCCATTCTGACTGGTGTGAGATAGAGGGCTAATATCCAATATATACAAAGAAGTTAAGAAGTTACACTCCAGAAAACCAAATAACCCTATTAAAAATGGGGTTCAGAGCTAAACAAAGAATTCTCAACTGACAATGGTACATAATGGTACATAATGGCTGAGAAGCACCATGTCTATTTTAAAAGATCATTATTGACAGAAACAAGGGGAGTATATCATGGTTTAAGAACTCTGAAGCCAAGAAGTAATTGCCCAGTCCTAGTGTGTACCTTCCAGCATCTTCTGCCCACTGTGCTATCTTCTAGGATGCTTAGTATCTGAGAGAACAGAAAAACAAATTTCTCTGCTTTAAAATTTTGATCTTAAGGTTTGGGGCTACATTTTGAGATTGGGTATTGAGATAGCTCTATAATTATTTTCTTGGAGACCATTTTGTGCTGTACAGAGATATTACTTTGCTTTACCATTTAATTCAGTACTGCTTTATTACAGTCTTTGAAGAATTTTGATGTTATTTTCATTGAGCCAACAGAATATTTTAAGTAGTGTATCCATCCACATGATCAAACAGCAGTATCTCTATTTCAATGTATTTATGTGGCATATATGATTATACAACCGTACCGTTATTTTTTCCTAGACTTCTTATTGGTATGTATCAATTAGTCTATGCTCATTGACTTACATATTATCTGTTGTTATCAAAGTACTATTGTGATGGTTTGTAAATGCTCAGTCCAGGGAATGGCACTTTTAGAAGTTGTTACCCTGTTGGAGCAGGTGTGTCAGGGTGGACATGGACTTAAGACCCTCATGTTAGCTGTCTGGAAGCCAGTATTGTGCTAGCAGCCTTCAGAAGAAGATTTCTCAGATCCTCCTGTACTATACCTCCTGGATGCTGCCTTGTTCCTGCCTTGATGATACTGGACTGATCCTCTGACCCTGTAAGCCATCCCCAATTAAATGATGTCCTTGGTCATGGTGTCTGTTCACAGCAGCAAAACCTCAACTAAGACAAAAATTGGTTCTAGGTATGGGGAACTGCCATGATAGGCCTGATCTTGCTTTTGTTTTGAGGAATGTGAATTTGGGGACCTTTGAAAGCAGTAGAATTCTTTAAGTTGGGCTTAACGTAGGCCTAGTAGGAATATGGAAGACTTTTTTTTTTTTTTTTTTTTTTTGCTGAGTACAATTTGAACTGTGCAAACCTGGTCCAAGAAATGGAGAAGAACTCCAGAATGTGGCCTAGACACCTTTTATTGTGGTATTTTGGTGAAGAATGTGGTGACAATTATGCCCTTGCCTGAAGATCCTGCCTGAGGCTACAGGGAAGAGACTCAGATTAATTTTATTGACAAAGATAGTCTCAGAAATGCTGATTATAGTTTGTTTTCTGATTGAGTCTCATGAAGAGGACTTTTAAACAGGCATAGCAAGTTTATAAATGAAAAATATAAAATATATGGTTCGAGTATTAATCGGGCACCAGGAAGTAAAAAGGAGCTGAATCCTGTGTTCCAGGAGATAGCAAATTAACAGAATGAGACTTTGGGGCAAGTTCTTACTCAGCTAAAATTAGACCCAGGCATGGTGGTACCCACCTTTAATCCTAGGCGATAAACTCAAGCAGATCTCTGAGTTCAAGATCATCCAGGAGAACAGCAAGTTCTAGGTAATGACAAGCTTAAATCCATGTGTGGTGCTACACATCTTTTATTCAAAGAGACAGGCTTACAGATCTCTGAGTTCAAGGTCAATTTACAGAGTAACATCTAGGACAGTTAAGCTTAGGCAGCGAAGAAGATGGGAAATAGAAAAATAGTAATAGTGTAATAGAACAAGGAGGAATTGCATGATTCAGCTCCTGCAAGCAGAAAACTTGATAACTTCAGCTATATGCCTCTGGCTTTAGAGTGAAAATTAGAAGGTACTGTTGGGACAATTGATGCTGGCTAGTTGGAGCTAAGAAATTAGCAATGATTAAGAATTGACCATCACCACAGAGGTGAAATCTGGGAAGAATTTTCTGAGAGAACAATGAAGCTGTGCTCTAGAGATAGCCAAGGTTGTACCTAGTTCTGCAGCTCTACTTGGAAATGTGTAAGAACCACTCAGGTAGTACTGGTTTTGAAGGCATGAAGATATTATGAAGCACATCTGATGCTTGGTACTATGAGAGGCCATAGTATGCTACTGGTGAATATGCAGCCTCAGTTGCTGTAGATAGCCCAGTTTTGAAGGGGTCACACAAAGGATTTGAGACTTGGCCATATGAAGCAAGCCTATGAGAGGCTATTGGTGAAGCCTAGTTGCAGTGGAAGTCCCCAGTATATTGGAGAAGCCAGTACCATAGGGTGAAGAGCCAGCAGCTGTGAAGTAGATCAACCTTAGCTTAGAGTGCTACAGAGGTTAGAGCTGAAGTGTCACCCTCCCTTTGGAGGAGTCCACAAGATCACATGTGGATCTCAGATATTGAAAAAAGAAACTGTAACACTGAAGTTGCCTTGGAGATACCAAAATATTCAAGATGTCAAAGCCATGGCCTATCTACTGAGGAAAGCTGCTAACAGAGAGTGGAGCCAACCCAGGAGAAAGAAATTTGTTGCAGTCAACAAAGAGGAAAAAGGAGTTGGAGATCTGAAGATTGCTTTGACTTTAGCCATGGAGATACAGAGTTTGGAGTTTGCCCAGCTGTTTTCTTGTCTTGTTTCGGAGATTGCAGTTAAGTGATTGAATGAATCTAAGAAGAGACTTTGAACTTAGGACTTTTAACATTGTTGAGACTGCTATAGAATATGGGAGCTTTTGAAGTTGAATGAAATGTATTTTGCATTATGCTGTGTTTAGCTATGGCCCCCATAGACTCATATGTTTGAATAATCCTTTGGGGACCAAAGAGTGGAATGATGGTTTGGAAATGCTCAGTCCAGGGAGTGGCACTTGAAGAAGTTGTGGTTCTGCTGGAGTAGGTGTATCACTGTGGGCATGGGCTTTAGAACCTCATTCTAGCTGCCTGGAAGTCTGTACTCTGTTAGCATCCTGCAGATGAAGATGTAGAACTCTCATCAATTCCTGTATAATGCCTGCCTGGATGCTGCCTTGTTCTAAACCATGATGATACTGGATTGAACCTCTGAACCTGTAAGTCAGGCCCAATTACAAGTTGTCCTTTGTAAGACTTGCCTTGGTCATGGTGTCTGTTAATAGCTGTAAAACCCTGCCTAAGAGAACTATGGACTGTAGCCTGAGTATACTCAACATTACTGTTTGGGATTCAATATGAAGAACATCCGATAAGCTACTTCATTTTTTTCTCAAAGGACTCACATAAAAAAAAAAAAAACTGAACTTCAGATAATTCTTTTTCCTCTTCCTAGGAATTTTTGGTTTTATTCTAATATGAACAATAGGACTTATTATTTTAGTTTTTAGAGATCCCCACTCTGTATCCCTATGTACTGTTTGCTCAGTGCATTGTTTTAGTAGCTGCTTGCTATTCTTCAGATGACACTACAAATATGTTAGTAGGTGTTATGGCTGAAAGCAAAATCTTTCATTTCATGGTTGTACAACACAGATGTTCCCCGAGGTTACATTTTGAACCACAAAATTCTTTCTTTTATTAGCAATGACATAATATAGATATGGATTCATTCACAACCCACTTCTCTATGCAGTGAGCATGGCTCCTCAAGTCTATGTCAGACTTATCATTGCTTCCTATGCAGGTGGAATTCAGCATGCTATTATCCACAGAGTGGCCACTTTCATCGTGTTTTTCTGTCAGTTCAATGAAGTCAAGCATATATTCTGTGACATACTTCCTCTACGTGCTATAACTTGATCTGAAACTTATATAAATTACCTCTTGTTCTCCTTTGTGATTTTCTTGGAGCTAATCACCATCCTGATTGTTCTGTTTTCCTGTGAGTTGATGAAGGCACTGGCTACTGAATATATAGAAATCAGAAAAAAAAATGCAAGCCAGGAAATTGAATGATAAGTAAAATCAGTGAAACCTATCATTCTCTTCTGTATAATTATAGCATTCTCAAGGGACATCCGTCTGATGACACTTACTCTTAATTTCTACAAGAATACTCCAGTATCCATACATTGTGTGAGTGTGCAAAAGAAAATATGTTCTATCTTCCATGCAAATCCAGTGGAGAGTCCAAAGGTCCCCAGAGGACTCTCCATGCTACAGGCCCCCTAGCACAGCCAGAGCCTCTGGATCACAGGTGAGTAGAAAGCAACACCAGTTCCAAAGAATCCCAGAGGGTCTTGTACCAGCAGGAACAGGGACAAAGGGACCCCACTGAGCCAGAGTCAGGGATTCATTCTGGTCAGGGCCAGCTGCAAACCATCTTCCTCGTGAACTCAGCAGAAGTCCAAGGTCCCCAGAAGACTCTCCCTGCCCCAGGCCTCCTAGCACACCCAGGACCTTGTGATCCCTTGAGAGCATGGGTGGGGGTGGGGTGGGGGCAGAAACAACAGAGTTTCTTGGATAGGGTCCCTTTGGGCCTTCATCCTCAGCCAGGAGGCAGAGCTGAGACCCAGACCACAGGGCACCTTCCCCGCCAGAGGAGAGTCTGCCTCAAGGGAGGGCTCTGATCCCAGGACTCAGGAATTATCTGAAGTTCAGTTTTTTTTTTTTTTTTATGTGAGTCAGAGCTCCAGACTTCTGGATACCTTCCCTGCAAGAGGAGAACTTGCCTGAAGAGAGTGCTCTGACCACTGGGACTCAGGTGAGAGTTAGACTCCCAGGAGTGCTGACAGAGGCTAACAGAATCACAGAAGGAATAAGCTCCAGCCATAGACAGCTAGATCCTCTAATACCAGAGATTAACAGATGATGAAAGGTAAGCATAAGAATATTACTAACAGAAACCAAGAGCACTGGGCATCATCAGAACCCAGTACACCCACAACAATGAGTCCTGGATACCTCAACACACCTGAAAAGCAAGACTCAGATTTAAAATCATATCTCATGATAGTGGTAGAAGATTTTAAGAAGGGCATTAATAACTCAAAGAAATACAGGAGAACGTAGTGAAACAGGTGGAAGCCCTTAAAGAATTACAGGAAAACATGGCTAAACAAGTAGAAGGCCTTAAATAGGAAACACAAAAATCCCTTAAAGAATCACAGGAAAACACAACCAAACAGGTAATGGAATTGAACAAAACCATGAAAGCTCTAAAAATAGAAGGAGAAACAATAAAGAAAACCCAAAGGGAGAAAACTCTGGAGATAGAAACCCTAGAAAAGAAATCAGGGACCATAGATGTGAGCATCAGCAACAGAATACAAGAGCTGGAAGAGAGAATCTCAGGTGCAGAAGATTCCATAGAAAGCATGGACACAACAATCGAAGAAAATGCAAAATGCAAAAAGATCCTAACTCAAAACATCCAGGAAATCCAGGACACAATGAGAAGACCAAACCTACAGATAATAGTAGATGAGAATGAAGATTTTCAACTTAAAGGGTCAGTAAATATCTTCAACAAAATTATAGAAGAAAACTTCCATAACTTAAAGAATGAGATGCCCACGAAGATACAAGAAGCCTACAGGACTCTAAATAAACTGTTCCAGAAATGAAATTCCTCCCAACACATAATAATCAGAACAACAAATGCACTAAATAAATACAGAATATTAAAAGCAGTAAGAATCTGGGTGTGGTGGCACACTCCTTTAGTCCCAGCACTCAGGAGGCAGAGACAGGCAGATTTCTGAGTTCCATGACAGCCAGGGCTATAAAGAGAAACTCTGTCTCAAAAAATAAACAAACAAAGAAAACAAAACAAAACAGTAGTAAGAGAAAAAGGACAAGTAACATATAAAGGCAAATCTATTAGAATTATACCAGACTTCTCACCAGAGACTATGAAAGCCAGAAGATCCTAGACAGATGTTATACAGACCCTAAGAGAACACAAATGCCAGCCCAGGCTACTATACCCAGCAAAACTCTCAGTTACCATAGATGGAGATACCTAGGTATTCCATGACAAAACTAAATTCACACAAAATCTTTCCACAAATCCAGAGCTTCAAAGGAAAATAAAAGGAGAATTCCAACACAAGGACAGAAATTACACCCTAGAAAAAGCAAGAAAATGAATCTTCAATGAACTGAAAAGAAGACAGACACAAGAACAGAAAACCAACTCTCACAACATATATAACAGAAATCAATAATTACTTTTCCTTAATATCTCTCAATACCAGTGGACTCAATTCCCCAATAAAAAGACATAGACTAACAGATTGGCTACACAAGCAGGACCCAACATTTTGCTGCATATAGGAAACCCACCTCAGGGACAAAGACAGACACTACCTCAGAGTAAAAGGCTGGAAAACAATTTTTTAAGCAAATGGTCCGAAGAAAAAAGCAGGAGTAGCCATACTAATATCGAATAAAATCGGCTTCCAGCCCAAAGTTATCAAAATAGACAAGGAGGGGCACTTCATAATCATCAAAAGTAAAATCTGCCAAGATGCACTCTCAATTGTGAATATCTATGTTCCAAATGCAAGGGCAGCCACATTCATTAAGGACACGTTAGTAAAGCTCAAAGCACACATTGTACCCCACACAATAATAGTGGGAGACTTCTACACCCCACTCTCATCATTGGACAGATCCTGGAAAAAGAAACTAAACAGAGACACATTGAAACTGACATAAGTTATGAAAGAAATGGATTTAACAGATATCTACAGAACACGTTATCTTAAAACAAAAGGTTATACCTTCTTCTCAGCACCTCATGTTACCTCCTCCAAAATCAACCATATAATTGGTGACAAAAAAGGCCTCAACAGATACAAAAATATTGAAACTTTCTCATGCATCATATCAGATCACCTTGAACTAAGGCTGATCTTCAATAACAACATAAATAATAGAAGGCCAACATTCACATGTAAGCTGAAGAACACTCTACTCAATGATAACTTGGTCAAGGAAGAAATAAAGAAAGAGATTAAAGACTTTTTAGGGTTTAATAAAAAAATGAAGCCACAACATACCCAAACTTAGATAACATAATGAAAGCAGTCCTAAGAGGAAAACTCATAGCTCTGAGGTCTGACCAAAAACAAACAAACAAACAACAAAAAAAAAAAAACAAAAAAAAACTAGAGAGAGTATACCTAAAAGCTCTAGGACAAACGGAAGCAAATTCACCCAAGAGGAGTAGAAGGCAAGAAATAATCAAACTCAGGGCTGAAATCAACCAAGTGGAAACAAAAAACTATTCAAAGAATCAACCAAACCAGGAGCTGGTTCCTTCAGAAAATCAACAAGATAGATAAACCCTTAGCCAGACTAACTAGAGGACACAGGGATAGTATCCTAATTTAAAAATCAGAAATGAAAAGGGAGACATTACAACAGAACCTGAGGAAATTCAAAACATCATCAGATTCTACTACAAAAGGTTATACTGAACAAATCTGGAAAACCTGGATGAAATGGACAATTTTCTAGACAGATATCAGGTATCAAAGTCAAATCAGGATTACATTATTGATGTAAACAGTCCAATTTCCCCAAAAGAAATAGAAGCAGTCATTAATAGTCTCCCAACAAAAATGCCCAGGGTTTAGTGCAGAGTTCTATCAGACCTTCAAAGAAGACCTAATTTCAGGTTTCCTCACACTATTCCACAAAATAGAAACAGAAAGTACTCTACCCACTTGATTCTATGAAGCCATAATTACTCTGATACCTAAACCACATAATGACCCAACAAACAAAGAGAACTTTAGACCAATTTCCCTTATGAACATAGATGCAAAAATACTCAATAAAATCATCGCAAACCGAATCCAAGAACACATCAATATGATCATCCATCATGATCAAGTAGGCTTCATCCCAGGGATGCAGGGATGGTTTAATATATGGAAATCCATCAGTGTAATCCACTATATAAACAAGCTCAAAGACAAAAAAACACATGATCATCTCCTTAGATGCTGAGAAAGCATTTGACAAAATTCAACCCCATTTAGAGATAAAAGTCTTGGAAAGATCAAGAATTAAAGGCCCATACCTAAACATATTAAAGCAACATATAGCAAACCAATAGCCAACATCAAACTAAATGGAGAGAAACTTGAAGCAATCCTATTAAAATCAGGGACTAGAAAAGGCTGCCCGCTTTCTCCCTACCTATTGAATATAGTACTTGAAGTCCTAGCCAGAGCAATTCAACAACAAAAGGAGATCAAGCAGATACAAACTGGAAAGGAAGAAGTCAAAATAGTACTATTTGCAGATGATATGATAGTGACCCTAAGTGAAGGTAAGAATTCCACCAGAGAACTCTTAAACCCGATAAACAGCTTCAGTGTAGTAGCTTGATATAAAATTAACTCGAACAAATCAGTGGCCTTTCTCTACAGAAAGGATAAACAGGATGAGAAAGAAATTAGTGAAACAACACCCTTCACAATAGTCACAAATAATATTAAATACCTTGGTGTGACTCTAACTAAGGAAGTGAAAGATCTGCATGATAAGAAATTCAAGTCTCTGAAGAAAGAAATCAAAGAACATCTTAGAAGATGGAAAGATCTCCTGTGCTCATGGATTGGCAGGATTAATATAGTAAAAGTAGCTATCCTACCAAAAGCAATATACAGATTCAATGCAATCCCCATCAAAATTTCAACCCAATTCTTCACTGAGTTAGAAAGGGCAATTTGCAAATTTCTCTTGAATAATAAAAAACCTAGGATAGCAAAAACTCTTCTCAACAATAAAAGAACCTCTGGGGAAATCACCATGCCCTACCTCAAGCTGTACTACAGAGCAATTGTGATAAAAACTGCCTGGTACTGGTACAGCGACAGACAGGTAGATCAATGAAATTGAAATGAAGACCCAAAACATGAACCCACACATCTATGGTCACTTGATCTTTGACAAAGGAGCTAAAACCATCCAGTGAAAAAAAGATAGCATTTACAACAAATGGTGCTGGTTAACTGGCAGCTATCATGTAGAAGAATGGGAGAATCCATTTTTATCTCCTTGTACAAAGCTCAAATCTAAGTGGATCAAGGAACTCCACATAAAACCAGAGACTCTGACACTTATAGAGGAGAAAGTAGGGAAAAGCCTCAAAGATATGGACACAGGTGAAAAATTCCTAAACAGAACAGCAATGGCTTGTGCTGTAAGATCAAGAATTGACAAATAGGACCTCAAAAATTGCAAAGTTTCTGTAAGGCAAAAGACACTGTCAAGAAGACAAAAAGGCCACCAACAGATTGGGAAAGATCTTTACTAATCCTAAGTCAGATAGGGGACTAATTTCCAATATATATAAAGAACTCAAGAAGCTGGACTCCAGAAAATCAAATAACACCATTAAAAAATGGGGCACAGGGCTAAACAAAGAATTCTCAACTGAGGAATACCGAATGGCTGAGAAGTGCCTGAAAAAAATGTTCAACATCCTTAATCATCAGGGAAATGCAAATTAAAACAACCCTGAGATTCCACCTCACTCCAGTCAGAATGACTAAGATAAAAAATTCAGGTAACAGCAGATGCTGACGAGGATTTGGAGAAAGAGGGACACTTCTCCATTGCTGGTAGGATTGCAAGTTGGTACCACCACTTTGGAAATCAGTTTAGCTGTTCCTCAAAAAATTGGATATAATACTACTGGAGGATCCAGAAATACCTCTTCTGGGCATATATCCAGATTATGTTCCGATTGGTAATAGAACACATGTTCCACTATGTTCATAGGAGCCTTATTTATAATAGCTAGAATCTGGAAAGAACCCAGATGTCCCTCAGTAGAGGAATGGATACAGAAAATGTGGTACATTTGCACTAGAGTACTACTCAGTTGTTAAAAACATTGAACTCATGAAATTCTTGGGCAAATGGATATATCTGGTAGATATCATCCTAAGGGAGGTAACCCAATCTTGATGCAATTTTATGTTGACAGATATGTAGTATATTTCCATAATTTATTTATTGTTATGGTGCTGCAATAATCACTCATCTACAAATGTTTCTGAAGTATATTTAGTTTTGGTCATTTGGGTGATTTTTTTTTTCTTTTTAGTATATAGCATTTTGGAAAGGCACATCGTAATTGTATGTATGGAAAAGAGGCTGTAAATTATAACTTAGCTGCTTTTGAAATTTGCCCTTAATTCTGTCATGATTGTGAACACCTGGAATCCATGTATTAGCCTTGTCTCAAGCGAGGCCACTGTCTCAGGCTGCAAATCTTTTTATAGCAAAGACCCTGATGTTATATCTACAGCCTCTGCACAAGGCTCAGGAGTGGGATATGGAATGGATTTCCTCAGACAGTGTTAGGACTTGGGCCTCAACAGACTGATTCCTGACCCAAGTGTCCCTTCTTCTCCAGCAAAAGTCCTTATCTTAGATGTGCCTTGCTCATTAATATGCAAATTATGTGAGTCTATGATGGTAAATATAGGGATGTCTACACCACACAAAAACTTAAGATCACAGTCACAGGAATATACTGGACATCACCATGGGTTGGTGCTGTATCATCCTCTTCCTGCAACAGCTATAGGTGAGGGGCTCACAGTAGTAGGCTTGCAGTCTGGCCATGCTTTCAGGTGACAATGACATCCACTGCTATACACTCCCAGGTACAGTTGCAGAAGTCTGGGGCTGAGCTGGTGAGGCCTGAGGCCTCAGTGAAGATTTCCTGCAAGGCTTCTGGCTACACATTCACAGACAACTTTATGCATTGGGTGAAGCAGAGTCATGGAAAGAGCCTTGAGTTCATTGGCTTTATTAAACCTTATAGTGTTTATACTGGCTACAACCCGAAGTTCAAGGGCTAGGCAACACTGACTGCAGACAAATCCTCCAGCACAGCCTACATACAGCTCAGCAGCCTGACATCTGAGGACTCTGCGGTCTATTAGTGTGCAAGACACAGTGTTGTAACCACATTCTGAGTGTGTCAGAAACCCTGAAGAAGAAGCAAGCTGAGCTGGGGTGGAGATGACTGAAAAGATTAATCTTTAGAGTTGCACAGAAAGAGAAATTTTGAATGCTCATTTATTGCTGCCTCCTCACAGTACTATAGTGCCTGGTTTTGGTAACATTTTCAAGCTGATTTCCAAAGTCACTACACTAGTTTATACTTAGATCAGAAGCAAGAAAGAATTACATTTTCTTTTCTGTATCCATGTGCTTATTTGTTATCATTTATATTCCTGTTTATTCTCATCATACTGAGGTCAAATTGGAACATTAAATCTCTGGGGTTAATTTTTTGTTAATTTTTTCATTATTTATTCACTTTCCATCATTCCAGTCCTCCTCTCACACATTCTATCCCCTATCCCTTGCTCCTCTGAGAGGGTGCTGCCCTCCCCTCACTAGGTATCCCCCTACCCTGGTATATCAAATGTCTGCAGTACTAGGCACATTATCTCTCAATGCAGCCAGACAAGGCAGACAAGTTAGGGGACCAGGATGCACAGGAGGGCAACAGCTTGAGGGACAGCCCCCACTCTAGTTATTGGTGGATTTGCATGAAGACTGAGTTGCACATCTGCTACATATATTCAGGGGTCCTAGTTCCAGCCTCTGTATGTTCTTTGATTGGTGGTTTAGTCACTGAGAACCCCTAAGTGTCCAGTTTAGTTGGCCTCATTGTTTTTTCTTTGGTGTTCGCATCCCCTCCCAATCCCCTAATCCTCCCAACTCTCTCGTAAGGCTTACATAGGTTCGTCCAATGTTTGGCTATGGTTCTCTCTGCATCTGCTTCAGTCAGCTGCTTGGTGGAGCATCTCAGAAGATAGTTATAAGAAACTCTTATCTGCAAGAATAACAGGTTATCATTAATAGTGTCAGGGATTGGTGCTTGGCCATGGGATGGGTCTCAAGTTTGGTCAGTTATTTGGCTATTCCCACAGTCTCTGATAACCATTGTCCCTGCATTTCTTGTAAACATGAAAAATTTTGGGTTAAAAGTTTTCTGGGTGGGCTGGTGTCTCTATTGCTCCACTGGGGTACTTTCTGGATATAGTAGTTAGCTTCTTCAGGTTCCATATCCCAAAAGTACTGTGTCACAAGTACTGTCATCCCCATACAGAGGGACATTCATTCTCTCTGCCCACCTTCATTGGATCTGGGGTTCCTGAATCATATAGAACTCCAGGTGTGGAACCATATAGACCAAGGCTATCCATCAGAGGACTCCCATACCAGGACTATCAAGGTTCATCTTCCTCCCAATATGGACTATAACAGGAACCTCCAGGACCAATGCAGTCTATATGGTTCAAACACTTGAAAGTACACAAACAAGATTGAGGGCAACATGACACCTCCAAAGCATACCTAACCAACTACAGCATGCCCTGGATATCCTAACACAATCAAAACACAAGAAAGTTACTTTAAAAACCATCTTATAATGTGATTGAGGCCTTTAAATAGGAAATGAATAAATCCCTTAAGAAATTCAGGAAAATATAATTGAACAGATAGAGGTCTTTAGGAGGAAACAAATAAATCCCTTAAAGACATACTAGAAATACAATTAAACAGGTAATGGTAATAACTACAATGGTGTAATACCTAAAAATAAATAGAAGCCATAAAGTAAACACAAACTGATGGAATCTTGAAGATGGAAAACCTATAGAACAGGAATACTAGATGCAAGGATGATATTTTCTAGTTACATCCATTTGCTTGCACAATTCATTATGTTCCTGCTTTTAATAGTTGAACAGTATTCTATTGTGTAAATAAACCATATTTTCTTTATCCATTCTCTGTATGAGTGGCAACTAAGTTTTTCCAGATTCTGGCTATTACAAATAGAGCTGCTATGAATGTAGTAGAAAACATATCCTTGTGTGTGGTGGAGAGGTTTGGAGAATATGACCAAGAGTGTTATAGCTGGGTCTCCATGTGGAACTATTCCTAATTTTCTGAGAAATCCTAAGTCTGATTTCCTAGAATGGTTGTACAAGTTTTCACTCCAACCATCAATTGAGGACTGTTTTCCTTGCCAGCATGTGCTGTATCTTAAATTTTTGGTCTTAGCCAGTTTTATTCTGCATTTTACTCTTAGATAAAGACTATGGTACAGGACAGAGAGAAACCAACCTTCCACTCACCAGGATATTCTGCCTACTACCAAGTTTTCTATTTGTGGAAAATGATGTCATGCAGTTTAGAAGCACTAAGACATCAGCGATGTTATATACTGTGCACAAACTTGCAGTCTACAATATCAGGCTTCAGGTAAGATGAACTTATTAGTGCATGACTCATATGCAGTGCCAACTGTTCCTCCCCCCCCCCATTGGATCTGTGGTCTATTGCATAGGAACGACCTCCTGCCAGATAAACATGGTCAAAAGCCCATGGCCTGAGATAACAGAGTTCCTAGTTGACCCTAGTTGTATTTCTGCAGTTTAAGATGTCAAAATGCCTTATAAATACTTATGTTTATACAATAGATTAATCCTTCTCTCAGCCTTGACTAAGAAGCTTATGTGTTCAGTGTGTAATGATTGATGCAGACATTCATGACTGGTCAAAGTGGTGAGAATGATTACGGAGTCCTTAGCCACAGATGTGTTAATGATATGAACTTTCCAATATATTAACTGTATTAATGAGAATATGCAGTCATCATATGAGAATCTCATTATTAGTTCTTAGATATCCCATTCTTATATACAATTATGTATAATCAATATATTATAGTATATAAAGGATAGTATCTAGCATACTAGAGAAAATTAGGAGAGTCAAGACACAAAAGAGTAGAAATTATGGGTCCAGTATGAAATATTTACATGAAAATTCTCACCACTTGTAAAATTATTATTTTTATTTTTTCAGAATGAGCTTGCTTACTCTTTGATGTTTTTATTCCTGTGTGAAATGTATCAGAATCAAATGTACCCTGTATAATCTTCTGGCTTCCATTGGGAATTTTCAATAAATTTCTCCCTACTATTTGATCACTTTTATTTCATTAACTACATTATATAGAGTCCAATCACTGCTGTGTATATATACACATGTGTGTCATTCTCTAGTACATAAGCAACACCTAGAATCCTTCCAAAGAAAAAGTTTGTATATTTTCATAATCAATTATCAATTGTCAATAGATTTAAAATATTGTATGTGTTCTTGGAAGTCCCTCACCATTGTGTTCTAATATATATATATTAGGTTTTTCGAGACAGGGTTTCTCTGTATATTATTCCTGGCTGTCCTGGAACTCACTCTGTAGACCAAGCTGGCCTCGAACTCAGAAATCCACCTGCCTTTGCCTCCTGAGTGCTGGGGTTAAAGGCGTGTGCCACCATGCCCAGCCTGTTGTAATATTTTTAAAATATGGTTACTGTGGGCCTAGGTATCATAAGTTTTCCATGGAGGCCTCTATCCAGGCCGGGTGGGAAGGCCCCAGCGAAGGAAGTGAGTGCAGGCAGGAAGACAAGCCTATGCCATGCCTTCCAGGTTGCTTAGTAAATTCCAGCTTGGGTCAGGGAAAAGCTGACAATCCAGAGAGGAATGCAGTTGATCTCTGGCTGGGCTCTTGGGAGAGAAGATCTCTTTCCAAGTGTTACAGCTCTTGGAACAAAAGGGTCAGACAAAGAAATAGTTCTCCCATTCCTTTAATTCCCTGCATGGCTCTCTATATATACAGTTCTGGCAGTAATTTAGTGTTTGACATCAAGCCCCTCTCATTGGCTTGGGCTGAGAGTCTGGGGTAAACCTTATTTGTATGTGAGAGGGCTTGGTGCTGTTTCTAAGTAGCTGATAGCCATGCCTCTCCTGTGGCGGTTTTGGGGGCGGTAACTCTGGCAGGAGCCAGGGTCTAGGAGACAAGAGAGAACTCCTTCTGTCCCATGTAAGTGAATTATCATTACCGGGTCCTGGGGTTCAATATCTAGCCTCAACTGGAAACCAGGCTGTCTGCACATATTCCATTGACCCACAGGTTACACTTTGTTTAGTGGGGAAAGCAAAGAACATGTGCATGAAGGTGGATGTGTTAACCTGAGAGGGAAGTATAAGGAAACCAACTCTCACAATTTGCCAGGCTGATCCAAGCAATCAAAATTATATGGCTAAACTTAACAAGTAAATACACTTACTACTCAGCTATTTCACATATTCTTATGCTTTAATTTTGACTGGGTTGATTTATTCAGGTTTTGTGGTGTTAACTATAGCTGCTAAGAGTTCATGTGTACAATGACCATGTACAGTCCTCTAGCAGTATAGAGCGATTCTCATTGCTGATCTCTAGGAGTCAGACCTTTCATGTCCATGGTTGTTTTTCATTTTCTATAAGAGTTTTCACTAATTTCCATTTTAATACAGGCCGATTTCAGCAGTAATTTCAAAACTGTTCCAGCTTCTAAGAGTCCAGCCAGGTCCTGATCTGCTTCAACATTTTAGTTGTTTATACATATAGTCGCACTTCTGTGTACCATTATTGTGTAATTATTTTCACTGTGTCTACTAAACAATGTAGGGTGAGTGATTTACCTCTGAGCACTGGTGCTTTGCCCCAGTTGCAGACTTATGACATCAGGAAAGATCCTGTTGTCTACTGTCATGTTTGTAGAAATGGGAACTGCAAGAGCTGGATCCAACTGCTAGCAAGGAGGAATCTGACTTCAAGAGAGATATTATAGTAGTATTGATACAATTTAAAATTGCTGATGCATAACTCATCATCCCCAGGTAAACTAAAGCCATTTCTCTGTTCAGTGGAACTCTGTAAACTCAGAAGTTATTTGGATAAGTTTTTTCTTAAGCCAGACAGTGCAACTTCAGTATAAGCCATGAAAAACCTATTTTTAGGGGAGGTTATGACCAGCAGATGGCACAATGAGGCCAGGAATCCCCATAGAGAAATGTGAAGGATATGGAGGAGGACTCACTCCTCTGTCTTTTTTTTTTTTCTTTTTCTAATTGATCTGCACTGCAATAATTAACATGTGATGTCTCCATACTCAAACACAATAAAGATTCTTTGCTAAACAGTTTGTAGATTTACATTCACTTGTTTTTTTTTTTTTTTTTTTTTTTTTTTTTTTTTTTTTTTTTTTTTTTTTTTTTTTTTTTGGTTTTTATTACTTTTTGAAAAAAAAAAAGTGATACAATTTTATTCTTTTATTTACCCACCCCCAACTATTTCCAGATCCTTCCTACCTCTGAATTCATGCAACTACACACCTTTTTTCTTTCTAAATATAATAAAAAATGAAATTTAAAGGGCGATTAAAAACAAACAGAAAGAAAACAAAAACAATCATAAAAACAACACACAGAGCGAGAGAGAGAGAGAGAGAGAGAGAGAGAGAGAGAGAGAGAGAGAGGCCAATAAAATCACAACTCTGTAGCCATGATATATAGGCAAACCTAAGTGAGACAAAAGGAGTTTAACAAGTCAATATTAGAAAAAAAAGTCTTCAAAAATATCATTGATTTTTTTTTTTTTTTTGCCTATCAATTGCTAAGCATGTCTTTATGATCAATTGTGTTAGACTCCACTGGAGAAAACTAATTATTCCTTTACATTTGAGTGTCAATTACAGTTCTTAGGTAGGGCTGAGAGCCTGTGTACATTTCCTTCTCCCAACTTGGGGATTTTTATCTGAGTTGACTTGATTCAGGCTCTGTGAATTTATATGTGCATGAGTCCAATTGTGTCTAGAAAACACACTTTCCTTGGAGTTCTGCAACTGCTCTGGCTCATATAATCTGCTCAATTTTAAATATTTTACTCTCAGTTTTTATCTCTATTTTACTATATCATCATTGTAAATTCATCATACTCTAAAGACCCAATACAATCTCTCAGCCTCTACAATTAAATACACCAAACACAATATAGAAATCTTGGAACACTAATGAACGAGAACATGAAGCACTTTCCTCATGGACATGGGTGAAATATTTGGTACATATTTTCCAGTTCTTTATATTTATAGATCAGATAATTCATGTTTTATCACTGAGTAATATTCCCTTTTCTATATGTACAAATTTGTCCTTTTCTATTTATGCTTTATGAGATATCTGGGATGATATCTTACTCTATATTCTCTTAAATGATCATGAATAACATACTGTGAATAAACATGAATGTATGAGTATCTCTACAGTAAGATGTAGAGTCATTTGAGTAGATGTGTGAGAGGGTTATTGCTGGGAAAGAACATAATTTTATTTATTATTTTTGCCTAATTTTCATAGGAATGTCTTCATCCCAAATAAGTGTGGTTAAAGCCCATGTTTAGAGATGAGGTAGTCCACAGTAGACCTCAGTTGCATTGCTAATGGTCATGTTGTCAAACTGTCTTATAAATATTTATGTTTATACCAGGTATATTGTATGAGCTTTGTTCACAGAGGCTCATATATGGTGTGTGTAAAGATTGATGCATTCATGTGTGGTCAGAGTGTTGAGAATGATTGACAATATTCAGCAACAGATGATTCAGTGATAGCAACCTCTCACCCAAGAATCAAAGACCATCATAAAACATGGGAAAGAATGTAAGATACAAAGAATGGGGTTAAAAGATATGAAATCTTATCTTCAGGTATTTAACTGTTCTTAGTGAACACATGAACTCCCAGTAGCTATATTTATCAGCACAAGATAGACACAAATCAAACCAGTGAAATTTTCCACATGAGAGACCTCAAAATGACTGAGCAGGTAAACTTGTCTACTGGCAAGCTTAATGATAGCAGTTAAATCCCATAGAATTTCATTTTCATAAGTCATTTTCTGAGGTTAATATATTCAACTTGGTGCAGGTATACCCTGCTATCCCCCTTAAAAATAATAGAACAGTTAAAAAATTTTTGTCATGGATGGGAGATACTCTTCAGGGACCAAAGCAAGCTGGAGGTGTAAATTTCTTATTTATTTCTGGTCAAGAAATATGTGTGTGTGTGTGTGTGTGTGTGCGCGCCTGTGTAAATTTCAATATATATGTAACCATGCCTTATTGATAAAATAATTTTTGACCCACATATATCTTATTCCTGTAATTTACTGATCATCCTCCTGCAATACTCATTGATAGGTAGTTTTAAAGCACATTTATTTTTAGTTATTGTATTGAGTTTTGAAGCATATAACCTGTTAGAAAGGAAAATATTAATTGCATATATTAGAAAGAAGACTCTAAAACTATAAAAGTTAGCTGTTTTTGGAATTTTCCATAATAATCATCAATATCTTCTTCTTCTTCTTCTTCTTCTTCTTCTTCTTCTTCTTCTTCTTCTTCTTCTTCTTCTTCTTCTTCTTCTTCTTCTTCTTCTTCTTCTTTTTCTTCTTCTTCTCAAAGCTTTGCCTGTAAATCAACATGTTAACATATCCCAGAGTAGAGCAGCAGACTTAGGCCACATATACATTGAGATAGTCTTCCTTGTAGTTACAACCATACCAGCAGTCCAGGCCTCATAGAAAGTGTATTGGATGCATTTCCTCAGAGAGGAATTGGATATGGACTTGAGCATCCTGCTGCCTGTCCCATGTGTCTTTTCATTCCTTCCGCTCCAGTTCTTCTCTAGCTGGACTAGGTTCTTATGTGAGAAGTCCCCTGCTCATGAATATGCAAATCACCTGAGTCTATGGCAATAAAAACAGGGATGTCTACACCCTGAAAATAACCTATGACCAGTGTCCTCTCCACAGTCCCTGAACACACTGACTCTAACCATGGAATGGAGCTCGGTCTTTCTCTTCCTCCTGTCTGTAACTGCAGGTAAGAGGCTCACCAGTTCCAAATCTGAAGAAGAGAAATGGCATGGATGTCTTTGACATACACTCTGCCTTTCTCTCCACAGGAGTCCACTCCCAGTTTGAGCTGCAGCAGTCTGGAGCTGAGCTGGTGAGACCTGGGTCTTCAGTGAAGTTGTCCTGCAAGGATTCTGACTTTGCCTTCATTGCCAGTGCTATGCACTGGGTGAAGCAAAGACCTGGACAGGGCCTAGAATGGATAGGATCTTTTACTATGTACAGTCATGCTACTGAGTTCAGTGAAAAGTTCAAGGGCAAGGCCACATTGAGTGCAAACAAGACCTCCAGCACAGCCTACATGGAACTCAGCAGCCTGACATCTGAGGACTCTGCGGTCTATTACTGTGCGAGACACAGTGTTATAACCACATCCTGAGTGTGTCAGAAACCCTGTGGGAACATCAAGATGCACTAGCACTCAGATTACAGAAAGACTAACCTTACAGTTACTCAGAAATAGTTATTTTGAGTGTCCATTTTTGACCTTCTCCTCATAGACCTAGAGTGCCTTTGTCATCTTTCTAAAAGGACATCTAGGAGTTAAGTGATGCTGAATTAGGATACCCTGGAAATCTCTTCACCAGTGACCACCTCCACTGACATATTTTTTATTCCACAAACAATCAAAAAGAAAAAGTATGGTGATGCATGATAAAAAACATCACTGGATTTCAGGAGACCAGAACATTTTTTGATATTGTTGGGAGTAATGTACAATGTGCATTAGACATATAAAATCTAAATAATTAACATCTGGGCAAACAAACACTCCTTTCATAGTCTGAAGTAGGAAGTGACTTCAGGTGTGTTGTTAAATCTGGCTGTGTGTTCCAGAAGTTCCAGTCTCATAGAGTATGAGAAAATTACATCACAGTGTAAAGTCAAATAAATATAATTTCTGTAAGTTGGTCAAAATATTGCTAAACCACTTTTCATGAAAATCATTTAAAAACAGAGTGTATGTACCTGTTAATTTATGTAAGTTCTAAGATTATCCATAAGTGTTTGCTCAATATTCTCTTCTTTTCAAGACTCAGTAATCATCCCTACAGTCACTAGCATTTTAGAGCATGAACTTATACTGATAGAGTAGTAACTGTTATAGTCCATGTCATACCTGTCCCTCAGCTTTGTTATATATAGTATTTGTGAACACCTGTCTCTGCATTCACATGTGTTTCTTATGCTTTGTTTTTGGTGACCTTTCTTCTGTTTCTTTATTTTGTACTATTCCATTTGTTTGTGTTTCCATTTTATTACTTTTAGATTCTGTTTGTTTTCTAATTAGATAAAGAAACAGAGTTGTGCTGGGAGAAGATCAGGAAGGTGTTGCAGAATGGAAATATTTAATCAGAATATATTGTATGAAAAATCTATTTTCAATAAAAATAGAAAAAGAATTATAAAATATCAATAAATAAACAAAGCATTCAGATAATATATTTTCTGTATAAATCTTCTACATTCTCCATTGTCCAGTCTCTAGGTATCATATCTTTATCTAAATTGTTCAAAGAATATTCAAAAGCCATGAATAAAAGATTTTAATGATGAGGAACATGTAAAATAAATAATGTTAAGGGGTAGTGAAATACACAAGTAGCATGTTTGGAATTTAGTCCATCTTACTCTCTCTCTCTCTTTCTCTCACTCTCTTTCTCTCTCTGCATTTTCAGTAATGAATTTTTCTATCATTAGTCTCTAAGTGCACAGAATAATTTCTATTAGGATACATTTAATTTCTTGGGGGTGTCCCTGCACATGTAACAGAGGGAAAGAAACAATGTAAAGAGATGAGAATGAACATGTGTTTCAGATTGACTTTGTCTACCTGGATCAGACTTCAAAGGTATGACCATATAGAAAAAATTCATGGAGTTCTTATGGCCATAAGGGTAAGTTCTTTTGCTAAAGACTAATTCTAGTGTGATCTCTAGTCAACAGCATACAGGTCAGCAGACCATAAAGTACATGTGACACCTCCCTGAAGGATGAGTGGTAAAGTGGTACAGACAGCAAAAGTATCAACAGGTTGTTAAGAACCTCCACTTTCAGGTTTCTGGATGGAGTGGAGGTATTTGATTTTATCTCCTTCCTTGAGGAGACATCTCTGCAAGACTAAAATTCCTGGGTTCTCTGTGAGATCAAGGCCCACATTTCCTCTACAAGGTTAATGTCAATATCATCAATAGTATTGACAAATATTTGCTGTAATGTGTCAGTGAAAACAAAACATATAAATAAATTAGTTGTGAAGAACCTGAGGATCAAGTCTAGAGAGGGATGTTTACTTAATCTACAGAGTTTCAAAC
This sequence comes from Mus minutoides, assembly GCA_902729485.2. Classification (NCBI taxonomy): domain Eukaryota; kingdom Metazoa; phylum Chordata; class Mammalia; order Rodentia; family Muridae; genus Mus; species Mus minutoides. Next base: position 44,597 of record LR750772.1, read on the forward strand.
ATAAGGTGTTAAACACCTAGTCATCAGCATCACCATCAACAGCATAAATAAATCTATTTGTAAGTTCTTCCTCTGACAGAGATTTTTTTGTTTGTTTGTTTGTTTTCCTGATGGAAAATATGATCATGAATTGGGAGCACAGGCCTTGGTATTCCATCCACACCACTGAGCAGATGAGGCCTTCTGGTCAAGTGTTGATGACCTGGTTCCAAGGTGTCCTCCAGTTCCATGTGGAGCCCTCAGCTCATGGAAAGGAGAGAGTGAGAAGCTGGGAATTTTCTTCATCTGGACTTCATTACATATTGGTTTTCATCATTCATCTTTAGTACATAATAAAGGTTTGAAATCAAATTTGTAATATCAAGCCATTGTGTGATTTTTGTGATTTGGGATAAGACATAAAAAGAAAGTAACTTAATTAAAGCCTATATTTGTAAAGGTTCAGAATCCTCACACCAACACCATATACTTGCCGTTTGCACATGCTTTTAGACGGTTTACTACAACCTCCTGGATTCCAAGGCCACTTTATCTGTTCACAATGCTCTGGACCTTATGTAGTATTAGTTAAATCATTGTTCTTTCCTGTGTTTAAGGCATGAGAATCTTTCAATCTTGTTTGATGACCAAGGTTTATGTACCATATTCATCCAAATTTTCAGATTTACTTGCAGAACAATTCATTATCTGATTAAAAATATATACCAGAAGGGCTCCAGAGTGTTCTCCACAATGCAGGACTGAGGGATCACCTCGGGATTGCGGGTGAGTGGAATACAACATCAGCTTCAAGAATTGTGGAGGGTCTTGTGCCAGCAGAAACAGACAAAGGAGCCCTGCCTGACCAGAGGCTGGGATCCATTCAGTTTGGGCCAGCCCCTCGATCTTCTGCATGAACCCAGCGAAGGGCATCTAGGGCACCAGAGGACTCTCCATGCCTCAGGACCCTTAGCACACCCAGGACCTCCTGATCACCTAAGAGCACAGGGGCAATAGAAACAACAGAACTTCTTGGTCTGGGTCTTTCATCCTCAGCCAGGAGGCAGAGCTGAGACCCAGACCCCTGGGCACATTCCTTGCCAGAGGAGAGTTGGCCTATAGGGAGAGTTCTGACCCCAGAACTCAGGAGGTAGATCAGAGCTCCAGGCTGCTGGACACCTACCCTGAAAGAGGAGAACTTGCCTGCAGAGAGTTCTCTGACCACTGGAACTCAGGAGAGAGTTGGATTCCCAGGAGTGCTGACAGAGGCTAAAAGAATCACAGGAGGATCAAGCTCCAAATAGAGACAGCTTGAACATTAACACCAGAGATTTCCAGATGGCAAAAGGCAAATTTAAGAATCTTGCAAACAGAAACCAAGAACAATGGGCATCATCAGAACCCAGTATACCCATCACAACGAGCCCTGGATACCCCCACTCACCTGAAAAGCAAGATGTGGATTTAAAATCATATCTCATGATGGTGGTAGTGGATTTTATGAAGGGCATTAATAACTCACTCAAGAGATTACAGGAGAACACTGCTAAACAGGTAGAAGCCCTTAAAGAGGAAGCACAAAAATCCCTCAAGCAATTATAGGAGAACACTGATAAACAGGTAGAAGCCCTTAAAGAGGAAACACAAAAATCCCTCAAAGAATCACAGGAGAACACTGCTAAACAGGTAGGAGTCCTTAAAGAAGTACAGGCAAACACTACTAAACAGAAGAAACACAAAAATCTCTTAAAGAATTAAAGGAAAACACAACCAAACAGGCAATGGAATTGAGCAAAACCTTCCAAGATCTAAAAATGGAAGTAGAAACAATGAAGAAAACCCAAAGGGAGACAACTCTGGAGATAGAAACCATAGGAAAGAAATAAGGAACCATAGATGTGAGCATCAGCAACAGAATATAAGAGGTGGAAGAGAGAATCTCAGGTGCAGAAGATTCCATAGGGAACATGGACACAACAATCAAAGAAAATACAAAATGCAAAAAGATCCTAACTCAAAACATCCAGGAAATCCAGGACACAATGAGAAGACCAAAGGTACGGATAATAGGAGTAGATGGGAATGAAGATTTTCAACTTAAAGGGCCAGCAAATATCTTCAACAAAATAATAGAAGAAAACTTCCTAAACCCGAAGAAAGAGATGCCCATGAACATACAAGAAGCCTACAGAACTCCAAATAGACTGGACCAGAAAAGAAATTCCTCCAGACACATAATAATCAGAACAAAAATGCACTAAAGAAGGACAGAATATTAAAAGCAGGAAGGGAAAAAGGTCAAGTAACATATAAAGGCAGGCCTATCAGAATTATACCAGACTTCTCACCAGAGACTATGAAAGCCAGAAGATCCTGGACAGATGTTATTCAGACCCTAAGAGAACACAAATACCAACCCAGGTTACTATATCCAGCAAAACTCTCAATTAACATAGATGGAGAAATCAAAGTATTCGATGATAAAACCAAATTCACACAATATCTTTCCATGAATCCAGCCTTTCAAAGGATAATAAAGGGAAAACACCAACACATGGAGGGAAACTACACCCTAGAAAAAGCAAGAAAGTAATGCTTCAACAAACCTAAAAGAAAACAGCTGTGGGAACCGAATCCCAACTTTAACAACAAAAATAACAGAAAACAATTACTTTTCTTTAATTTCTCTCAACATCAGTGGACTCAATTCCCCAATAAAAAGACATAGACTAATAGACTAGCTACACCATTATTTTGAGGCTTACAGGATTCAAAACCCCAGGGAAAGAGACAGAAACAACCTTAGAGTGAAAGGCTGGAAAACAATTTTCCAAGCAAATGGTCCAAAGAAACAAGCTGGAATAGCCATTTTAATATCGGATAAAATTGACTTCAAACAAAAAGTTATCAAAAAAGATAAAGAGGGGCATTTCATACTCATCAAAGGTAAAATATACGAAGATGAACTCTCAATTCTGAATATCTATACTCAGAATACAAGGGCAGCCACATTCATTAAAGAAACTGTAGTAAAGCTCTAAGCACACATTGCACCTCACACAATAATAGTGGGAGACTTCAACACCCCACTCTCACCCATGGACAGATCCTGCAAACAGAAACTAAACAGAGACACATGGATACTAACAGAAGTTATAAAACAAATGGATTTAATAGATATCTACAGAACATTTAATCCTAAAAATAAATGATATACCTTCTTCTCAGAGCCACATGGTAACTCCTCCAAAATAGACCATATAATTGGTCACAAAACAGACCTCCACAGATACAAAAATATTGCAATTATACCATTCATTCTATCAGATCAAGATGGACTAAGGCTGATCTTCAATAACAACATAAATAATAGAAAGCCAACATTCACATGGAAACTGAACAACACTGTACTCAATGATACCTTGGTCAAGGATGAAATAAAGAAAGAAATTAAAGACTTTCTAGAGTTTAATGAGAATGAAGCCACAACATACCCAAACTTATGGGACACAATGAAGGCAGTCCTAAGAGGAAAACTCATAGCCCTGAGTTCCTCCAAAGAGAAAGGGGAACGCTCCTCCATTGTTGGTGGGACTGCAAGCTTGTTCAACCACTCTGGAAATCAGTCTGGCAGTTCCTCAGAAAATTGGACATAGTACTACCGGAAGATCCAGCAATACCTCTACTGGCCATATATCCAGAAGATGTACCATCAGGTAAGAAGGACACATGTTCCACTATGTTCATAGCAGCCATATTCATAATAGCCAGAAGCTTGAAAGAACCCAGATGTCCCTCAACAGAGGAATGGATACAAAAAATTTGGTACATTTACACAATGGAGTACTACACAGCTATTAAAAATCAATGAATATATGAAATTCCTAGGCAAATGGATGGATCTGGAGGGTATCATCCTGAGTGAGGTAACCCAATCACAAAAGAACTCACATAACATGTACTCACTGATAAGTGGATATTAGCCCAGAAACCTAGACTACCCAAGATACAATTTACTAAACACACGAAACTCAAGAAGAATGAAGATCAAAATGTGGTCACTTCGCCCCTTCCTAGAATTAAGAAAAAAGCACACATTGAAGGAGTTGCAGAGATCATGTGCGGAGCTGAACCAAATGACGGACCAACCAGTGACTTTAGCAGCCGGGGATCCATCCCATAATCAGCCACCAAACAGACACGATTACATATGCCAGCAAGATAGTGCTGAAATGCCTTGATATAGCTGTGGGAGGCTATACCAATGCCTGGCAAACATGGAAGTGGACACTCACAATCAGCTATTAGATAGAACTCAGGACTCTCAAGGAAGGAGCTAGAGAAAGTACCCAAGGAGCTGAAGGCGTCTTCAATCCTATACGTGGAAGAATAACAGGAACTAACTAGTACCCCCAGAGCTCATGTCTCTAGCTGCATATATAGAAGAAGATGGCCTAGTTGGCCATCATTGGGAAGAGAGGCGCCTTGGTCATGCAGACTTTATATGCCCCAGTACAGGGGAATGCCAGGGCCAAGATGTAGGAGTGGGTGGGTAGGGGAGCAGGGCAGGGGATGGGGAAGGGTATAGGGGACTATTGGGATAACATTTGAAATGTAAATGAAGAAAATATCTAATAAAAACGAGAACACGTTGTCCTGAACCCGTGGGACTCAGTTATTCGTGGGAACGAGGAGGACCGTTTGTCTGTAATAAAGGACGGGCGGGAGAGAAAGAAAGGAGACCATGCGTTTGTGAGGTTTTGTCACGGTCTCATTTACTAAGGCACAATACCCAGTTATATACATACAGCAAAATGGAGCGGAAAAGTGCAATTAAGGAGGGGGGACAAAGGCTTCAAGGTGAAGGACATATGGGAGGGTGTAAATGGCAGGCTTGGGACATCCTGTAATTCATTTCCAAGTCCTTGCTGCCTGTATATCTCGGAATGCAGGTTCTTTCTTAACAGTCCTAGGTGTCAGTTCAGGGCACAAAGATCATCCTGTTCTGAGGAGCAGCCTTGTGTGAAAGAGGAAGGTGACTCAGCTCCCAACAAATGGTTAATTGGCTCTCAGGTGGGAGCTGTTAAAGGCCTGGTTTCTATCAGCCTGATTTCCCACACCATAATACTCACTAAAGTTCTCACAAGCGGAAGCCAAGAAGACATCAAAATGATAATCCACCAGGATCAAGTAGGAACTCAGAGATGATTCCAGGAATTCACAGATGGTTCAATGTACAGAAACTCATCAATATATAAACAAACTCAAAGAAAGAAACCATATGATCATCTCAGTAGATGGTGAAAAAGCCTTTGAAAAAAATACAACACCCAATCATGCTCAAAGTACTGGAGAGATCAGAAATTCAAGGTTCATACCTAAATATAATAAAAGCAACATACAGGAAATCAATAACCAACATAAATTAAATGGAGAGAAGCTCAAAACAATCCCATTAAAATTAGGAACCAGATAAAGTTCTCCTCTGTTTCCCTGCCTATTCAATATAGTACCTGAATTTCTACCAAGAGCAATTAGACAACAAACGGAGCTCAAGGGATACAAACTGGGAGGGAAGAAGTCAGGGTATCACTATTTACAGATGATATGATACTATACATGAGTGACCCCATAAATTCTACCAGGCAGCTACTTCAGCTGATAAGCAACTTCAGCCAAGTGTTTGGATACAAAATTAACTCAAACAAATTAGTACCTTTCCTCTATCCAAAAGATAAAAGGGCTGAGAAAGAAATTAGGGAAATGACATACTTCATAATAGTTGCAAAGGATATAAAATATCTTGGGGTGACTCTAACCAATCAAGTGAAAGATCTTCAAATGCCTGAAGAAAGAAATCGAGGAAGACCCCAAAAGATGTTTCCATCTTGCTCATGGATTGGCAACATTAATATAGTAAAAATGGCCATCTTGCAAAAAGCAATCTACAGGATCAATACAATCCCCATCAAAATCCTCACTCAATCCTTCATAGAGTTAGAAAGAACAATTCTCAAATTTATTTGGAATAATAAAAAATGCAGGATTGCAAAAACTATTCTCAACAACAACAACAAAAAAGAACTTCTGTGGGAATTGCCATCCTTGACCTCAAGCTATACTATAGAGAAATAGTGATAAATCTTGTGTTGTATTGGTACAGAGACAGGTGAGTAGATCAAAGGAATATAACTGAAGCTTCAGAAATGAACCCAAATACATATGGTCACTTCATCTTTGACAAAGAAGCTAAAACAATTTAGTGGGAAAAAGCATTTTCAACAAATAGTGATGGTTCAAATGGCAGTCTGCCATGGACCACCTCAGTCGGGTATGGGGGTGCCTGGAATGAGGGTCCTTGAAGCTAGGTGGGTAAGGATTCAGCGGTGACAAACAGAAACAAACACAGAGGCAGTTTGTATCTGAGTGTATTCTGCAGCCCTCAAGCAGGGGATTTTATACATTAAAAAACCAAACATCACATCTCTTAGAAACTATATCCAGTGAAACAATCACAGATTCCAACAAAAATCATTTGGCACAGTAAAGCACAAAATTCATCCAAGCATTACAACTCTCAAACTATGTATTCAGTGAATCACACACAGAACAGGTAACATCATTATAAATCATCAAAATATAACAATTCTAAAAGGATGTATTCAGTGGGGGTTGTCATCCAAGGCTAGTGGCATATTTCCAGGAGCAGGCTAATAAATCTTTAATGGTCAGAACTCTTAACCACTGAACTAATTTTCCAGCCCCATGGTCAATTATTATTTAACATCTAGTGCCTGATTTTTTATAATCTTCAATGTATAAATTTAAACTGTTTTCATTCTTTCTAATTAAGGCTTTATTTACCATATACCAAAATCCACCTCTGATAACACATGTGTAGCCATATGAAATTTTATTGTTGGGAAAGTTTTTGTCATACTAAAAGTTTTGTAAATGATTTAGAAAGTAAAGCATTGGTTTCCCTGGGAATAAGGTCTTGTTAGTGACTCCATCTCTAGAAATGGTTTCTTACCCATTATTCTCACTTAAGATCTTGGCCTAGGCTACCAGGAACATGTAAATAAGAAAAGGAATAAGAAATCAACAACAACAATAAAAAAAGCAGATAGATTGCCATGAGAACTACGGCTCAATATTTTTTCTCCAGCAAAGAGTTCCAGGAAGCCTCCCCCCTTTGAGGTCAATTGCCTCAGTCTGTGGAACTTGTCAAACAGATCCTACTGAAGATGGTGTGGCAGCCGTCTACATGTAGAAGATTGCAAGTTGACTCATTCTTTTTTATTAGATATTCTCTTTATTTGCATTTCAAATGTTATTCCCTTTCCAGGTTTTCCCTCCATAAACCCCCTATCCCCTCACCCACCCTCTGCTCACCCACCCACCCACTCCTGCTTCCTGGCCCTGGAATTACCCTACACTGGGGCATAGAACCTTCACAGGACCAAAAGCCTCTCCTCCCATTGATGGCCAACTAGGCCATCCTCTGATACATATGCAGGTGGAGCCATTAGTCCCTCCAAGTGTACACTTTGGTTGGTGGTTTTGTCCCTAAGAGTTCTGGGGTTACTGGTTGGTCCATATTCCTGTTCCTCCTATAGGGCTGCAAACCCCTTTGGTTCCTTAGGACCTTTCTCTAGCTCCTCCATTAAGGACTCTGTGCTCAGTACAATGGTTGGCTGAAAGAATACACCTCTGTATTTCTCAGAAACTGGTAGAGTCTCTCAGGAGAAGGTATATCAGGATACAGGTATATCAGGCAAGCACTTGTTGGTTTCTGCAATAGTATATGGGATGGATACCCAGGTGGGGCAGTCTGTGAATAGCCTTTCCTTCAGTCTCTGCTCCACCCTTTGTTTCTGTAATTCCTCCCAGGGGTATTTTATTCCCCTTTTTAAGAAGGAATGAAGTATCCACACTTTGATCTTCCTTCTTCGTGAGCTTCGAGTGGTCTTTGAATTGTTTCTTGGGCAATCTGAGCTTCTGGGCTAGTATTCCCTTATCTTTGAGTGCATGCCATGTATGTTCTTTTGTGATTGGGTTACCTCACTCAGGATGATATTTTCTATTTCCATCCATTTGCCTAAGCATTTCATGAATTCATTGTTTTTAATAGCTAAGTAGTACTCCACTGTGTAAATGCACCACATTTTCTGTATCTATTCCTCTGTTGAGGGACATTTGGGTTCTTTCCAGCTTCTAGCTATTTTATATATAAGTCTGCCATTGCTGGTAGGATTACAAGCTGGTACAACCCCTCTGGAAATCACGTTGGTGGTTACTCAGAAAATTGGGCATAGTATCACCTGAGGACCCAGCAATACCACTCCTGAGCATATACCCAGAAGATGCTCCAAGATGTAGTATGTTGACTCATTCTTATCTCCTTGTACAAAGCTCAAGTCCAAGTAGATCAGGGACATTCACATAAAACCAGATAGACTGAAAAGAATAGAAGAGAAAGTGGGGGAAGAGCCTCAAATACTTTGGCACAGGGAGAAACTTCATGAAGAGAAACAGCAATGGCTTATGCTCTGTGATCAACAATCATTAAATTGGATTTCATAAATTTGAAAAGCTTCTGTAAGGCAAAGGACACTGTCAATAGGACCAAATAGCAATCAACAGATTGGGGAAAGATCTTTACTAACCCTACATCCTATGGAGTGCTAATATCCATTATATACAGAGAATCAAATAACCTTTTAAAATGGGTACAGACCTAACCAAAGAATTCTCAACTGAAGAACATCGAATGTCGTAGAAGTCCCTAAAGAAATGTTCAATATCCTTATTCATCAAGGAAATGCAAAACAAAACAACCCTAAGATTCCAACTCACACCTGTCAGAATGGCTAAGATGAAAAACTCCAGGGACAGCAAATGCTGGCAACAATGTTGAGAAAGAGAAACATTCCTCCATTTTTGATGGGATTGCAAGCTCATACAACCAATTTCTGGTAGTTCCTCAGAAATTTGACAAAGTATGACCTGAGGACCCAGCTATACTATTCCTGAGCATATATCCAAAATATTTTCCAACATATAACAAGGACACAAGCTCCATTATGTTTACAGCAGCCTTAATTATAATTCCCGGAAGCTGGGAATTACCCAGATGTCTCTCAACAGATGAATGGATGCAGCAAATGTGGTACATTTACACAATAGAGTACTACTCATCCATTAAAAACAATGACTTCATGAAACTCTTAGACAAATGGGTGGAACTAAAAAATACCATCCTGAGTAAGGTAACACAGTCACAAAGGAACACACATGGTATGTACTCACTGATAAATGGATATTAGGAAAAAAGTTGGAATACCTGTGAAACAACTTGCAGACCATATGAATGTCAAGAAAAAGGAAGACCAAAGTACTGGTGCCTCAATCTTACTTTGAGTGGAGAACAAAATAATCATTGGAGGTTGAGGGCATGAGAGACTTGGAAGGAAGAGAAGATGGGGGGAGGAAAAAAGGTATGGTAGGATTAGGTGTGGGAGAAGACAGGCAAGACGTACAGAGGATCAAGAAATTGAACTGAGGTGTGTTGCAATGGGGATGGGAAAAAGTTTTAGCCACTAGAAAGTCCCAGGTGCCAGAAAAGCAAGAGGCACTCAGGACTCAGTGGGCATAAAAGCGGAAATATCCAACAAAGGGGAGAGATAAACTGTAGAGACCATATCCAGAGGAGAGGCATGTTCCTAGACAAGGGATGGGGCTTCCCATTTTCACAAACTTTTAACCCATAATTGCTTTTGTCTAAAGGAAGTGCAGGGACATGGAGTGAAGCAGAGACTGAGGGAGGGGTCATCTAGGGAGTACCCCAACTAGTGATCTATACCATGTGCAGCCACCAAACCCAGACACATAATGATGTCAGGAAGTGCTTGCATACAGGAACATGATGTAGATGCCTCCAGAGACTCTGTAAGAGCCTTATGGATGCAGATGTGGATGCTTGAAGACAACTATCATACTAAGCATGAAAACCCCAATGGAGGAGTAGGGGGAAGGATTGAAGTTGCTGAAGGGGATTGCAACCACATGGGAAGAACAATATCAACCAACGACACCCCAGAGCTCCCAGGGACTAAAGCACCCACCAAAGAATACACACGGAGGGACCCATGGCTACAGGTGTATATGTGGTAGAGGATGGCCTTGTCTGGCATGAATATGAGGGTAAGCCCTGGGTCCTGTGAATGCTTGATACCCCCGGGCAGGGGAGTGAAAGTGGGTTGGTATGTGGGGGAACGCCTTCATGGAGGCAGGGATAGGGGGTGGACTGGAAGGTTTTCAAGTTTTGGGAACTGGTAGAGGGGATACCATTTGAAATATACATTAACAAAATAACCAATAAAAAAGATTATGTTTGTATTATTCCAATATTGATTTCTGGACAGCAGAATGATGAGTACAGACCAGACTTTGGCACTAAAATTCATATCCCTAAACATATTATGTAAATACCCCATCACCTAACTCCTCACTGGGCAAAAAAAAAAAAAAAAAAAAAAAAAAAAAAAAAAAAAAAAAAAAAAAAAAAAAAAAAAAAAAAAAAAAAAAAAAAAAGCCGATGGCCTGTATCAAAGAAGAGAATAGGCAGGGCATATGGGGAGAGATAGAAACTCTGGGAAAGAGGCAGGAGCAGATGGTGTCAGACAAAGGTAGAAGAAGGGTAGAAGAAGCAGCAGGATAGGACTGAAAAAGAGGTAAATGACAAGTTATTGTGCAAAACATATATTAATATGGATAGACTATTTAAAGTTATATGTGCTAGTTGGAAATAAGAATAAGATAAGGCTTAAACATGTAATTAATAAATATAAGTTTTGGTGTTTTAATTCAGAGCTAGGATAGGCAAGGTAGACCTATATTCTTATTCCTACATTAATGTGTTAGGTTGAGCATTTGTATCTACCAAAATTGGGTCAATAACGTTGTGCCAGAAGTGTTACATCACATACTCAATCAATATATAATTAAATACACATGATCACATATTCCAACGTAGTGCTATTGGTTTCTCTCATCCCTGGGACATATTCCAAATTTATCCTTCATAAATGAAAATATCAAATCCTGTAAATCTTAAATAACACATATCCTGTAGAGGAACAAGAGGATCCTGAATTGGAAAAGTACACAGGGAGAGATAAAACTTTCTAAGCACACATGTGTCCACCCATTAGTATTATCGTCAATGAGATTTCCTCTCTCCTTTCATCCCATTAAACATGTTCCATGCAGATTGCAAACCAGATTGAGCTTCAGATTATATTTGCCCAACTTCTGCTTCCTTCTCAATGTGATTTTTTTGAACTGTTCACTTATTTTTTTTTATTACTTCTGTGGTTCTTCCTATTAATGTTGACTCCTTTGTGTGTTTGTCCTAGGAATTCATACATGGGTACATGTTGACTCCTGTGTGTGTTTGTCCTAGGAATTCATACATGGGTACATGTTGACTCCTGTGTGTGTTTGTCCTAGGAATTCATACATGGACACATGGGGCTATGCTCAAGACTCATTGTTGGTTTTTTGTACTCAGATGCTCTTACCCAGGTACAGACTCATGAAGGCAATAAATACCAGATCACTATTCTTTGCACCTTATTACAAATGGGAACTGTTAGAGGTGGATGCAACTGTCACTAGGAAAGCAAATGAATTTGAGAGAGTCATTAATGATAATATAGAAACAACTTAAATTCAGAGTCTAAGACATCAGTCATCATCTCCAGATAAACAAGAGCCATTTCTCCTTGCATCTGAGCCCTGCTAGCAAACTAGCTGCAGGGATATGCTGAAAAGTCAAATGTTAATTATATGTGTGGATAAGAGACTGTAAAGTCTAAATATTTAGCTGTTTTTGAAATTCGCCATCACTATTGTCATTGTTGTAACCATCTTAAATCCATCTGTTAACTGTGTTACTTGTAGAGACACTGTCACAGGTTGCAAATATTTTATTTGCATACTCCCTGATATTATATCCACAGTCTCTGCTCAAGTTTCAGGAAAGGTATCTGGGATGAATTTCCTCAGACAGTATTAGAACTTGGGCCTCAGCATCCTGATTCCTGACTCAGGTGTCCCTTCTTCTCCAGCAGGAGTAGGTCCTTATCTAAGATGTACCCTGCTCATGAATATGCAAATCCTGTGAGTCTATGGTAGTAAATATAGAGATAGCTATACATATAATGAGTACTCCCCCAAAACATGATATCACTGTCTTCTTTAAAGTCACTGAGTGCACAGGACCTCACCATGGGATGAAGCTGTATAATTTTCTTGGTGGCAACAGCTATAGGTAAGGGGCTCACAGTAGCATGCTTGAGGTCTGGCCATTCACTCAGGTGGATATGACATCTACTCTGTCTTTCTCTCCACAGGTGTCCACTTCCAGGTCCAGCTGCAGGGGTCTGAGACTGAGCTGGTGAGACCTGGGGCCTCAGCAATGATGTTCTGCAAAGCTTCTGGATACCCATTCAATAACTACACTATACACTGGGTAAGACAGAGTCATGGAAAAGGCCATGAAAGGATTGGATATATTGATAATTACTATAGTAGCATTGACTACAGTGAAAAGTTCAAGGGCAAGGCCACATTGACTGTAAACAGATATTAATCCTCCAGAACAGCCTATGTCAAGCTCAGCAGACTGACATCTGAGGACTCTGCGGTCTATTACTGTGTAAGACTCAGTGTTGTAACCACATCCTGACTGTGTCAGAAACCCTGGAGGAGCAGCAAGATGCCCTGGGACTGAGATGACTCAGAGAAGTTTATCTTGAAGACTTTATCAGATGCAATCCTTTGTAATGTCCATTTTAGTGATTTTTGTCAACTGTATAAAAGGACATCTATGAATCATGTGATGCTGATTTTGAATGCTCCTAGAGTATCACATATTTTATCAATCTCTTCACCCTGACCATATCCATTGATAATATTTCTTCTTTAATAAAATGAAGAAAAGGGAAACCTTGATAATGCATGAGGAAAATATCTCTGGATTCTAAGAAAGACTAGAACTTAATAGCTGGGAATAATGTATAATATGAATTTGATCTGTAAAATCCCACCAACTTCTGGGAAACCTCAAAGACCTTTCACTGTCTTAAGTCTTAAGTGACTTCTAGGTATTTTTTTAGTTGTGTTTGTATAGTCTAGTAGGAGTTCCAAGCTCTTAGAATATAAGAGGTATTAATATCAGAATGAATAGCTGCATTTTTCATGCATATGCAAATATGATCAGTCCTCTGAGGATGGAGTGAAGATGATTACATGATAGAAAGAAAGGAAGACTCTGAGACAAAGGTTAGAAATCCAAGTGCTGTCTAGTGATTACTATGACAAGCCTGAATTTATTTCTCATTGGCTTTATCTATCTTAGTTAGGGTTTTACTACTGTGAAGAGACACCATGACCAAGGCAAGTCTTATAAAAGGCAACATTTAGTTGGATCTGCATTACAGGTTCAGAGGTTCAGTTCAGTATCATAAAAGCAGGGGAGAATGACAATATCTAGTTAGGCATGGTGCAAGCAGAGCTGAAAATTCTACATCTTCATCAGAAGGCTGCTAGCAGAATACTGGCTTCCAGGCATTTACAATGAGAGTATTATAGCTCACACCTACAGTGACACGCCTACTCCAACTGGGCCACAACTTCTAACAAACTGTGCCACAGCTCGGGTCTCAGGCCACAGGTGCTGTGCACTCTCTTAGGCTCTTTCGGGACTCCCCAAGCTATCTCTGGAAGTGAGGTGAGCAGGGGAACACAGCCTCTGTTCCGGCCCAATCTCGTGGAACTTGAGACATCAGCCAGGAGATTGATAAGGGCCCAGGGCAAAACAGCGGGTCCTTTCTGGTCTGCACCAATGCCAGGTCTCCTCGGGCAGAGATGGCAGGAGGAAAGCGCAAGAACAGAAGCAACAGAATCCAAGGGTACTTGGCATCACCAGACCCAAACTCACCCACCACATCAAGTCCTNTACCCTCCCCCTCCCACTATTTGGCCCTGGCATTCCCCTGTACTGGGGCATATAAACATTGCTAGACCAAGGGCCTTTCCTCCCGAATAATGGCCAACTAGGCCATCTTCTAATACATATGCAGCTAGAGACATGAGCTCTGGGGGTTCTGATTAGTTCATATTGTTGTTCCATCTATAGGGTTGCAGACCCCTACAGCACAAGAAAATCAAGAAAGACCAATGCGTGGATACTTCATTCCTCCCTATAATAGGGATTAAAATATGCATGGAAGGAGGTGCAGAGACAAAGTTTGGAGCTAAACGAAAGGATGGACCATCCAGAGAATTCCCCATCCGGGTGGTCCATCACATAATCAGCCACTAAATGCAGACACTACTGCACACACCATCAGGATATTGCTGAAGGGACCTTGATATAGCTATCTGATGGCAGGCTTGGACACAGTCTTTTTGTTTTTCTGATTAGATGAAGAATTGGTGTTCAGGTGGAAGATGACAGGAATGTGTTGAAGAAGACAAATTAGTCATCAAAATATATTGCATGAAAAATTATTTTCAATAAAAATAGAAAAATTCTAAGAAAATTAGTAAATAAAGAATTCTGATATCATCTTTGTTTTGTAAATATCACATATGCCCAAACGCACATTCTTTAAGATGCTTGCCTCTTTTTAAATTGTTTAGAGGGTTTTGGAGGCAAGGACTTAAAGGACTTAAAAATAAGGCATATATAAATTGATAATGTTTAGGTGCAGAGAAATAAGTAGTAAAATGTTTGGGTTTTAGCTGGTTTGTGAGTGTTTGTGTGTGTGTGTATGTGTGTGTGTGTGTGTGTGTGTGTGTGTGTGTGTGTGTAGTTATTTTTACTAATGGTGGTTCAGTGTCTCCAGATGCAGTCCCCAGCTTGTGCTTACATACCCTGCCAATAAATGAGACTTGAGACTTGACAAGACAAACTGTCTTGTCTCCATTCTTTGCATCTTGCCCCTCCATCCCCATTCTCTCTCTTGCAAATCCAGTAGACTGACCAGAGGACCAGGTTATCTGGAGCCCAACATGTGGCAGGAAGAAAGAGAGACACTGTAAGGGATGTTACTGGAAGAAGGGTCGACTGAAAATTCTAAAGTGAAACAAAGGTGATCGTTGTGGGAATCTGTAGCATCGAGACCGGTGAGTCATATTAAGGAAAATGGGGCAAGAAATAAGTGAAATTCTTGGAATATACGATGAGGTAAATTTTACTTTCTACAATGTTTTGACATACCTGGTTATATTAAACAATTTGTCACAACTATTTGCATGTACTGCCTGCTGCTTTTTACAAAGTCCCAAAGGAAACACTTAGCCCTATACAACCTGCTGGCAAGTTTCTCTGTGTGAAACTCATGGTTTTCGTTTCCGTTTGGCAAGCAGTACTTATTGCTTTGTTGGTTAAAGTGGGCTTTATTTCAGAAAAGAGCACCTCAGAATGGCAAAATTCAGAAGCTGTGGCCATAGGTCTACAGGGCTTCATAATCTGCATTGAAATATTCTTTGTGGCAATTGCCCATCACTATACATTCTCTGAGTCAGACAGAGATGACCTGAAGGAAGAGGCAGTCAAATATTATGATCCTCAATGCCCCAACTTTCAGAGACCTCTTCCATCTGTGCCCCCTGGACCACCTGAGAGACTTCTTGGCAAGTAGCGACAAAAAAGCCTGTTTTGCGTGTGGTATTTTGCAAAAGATTGCAGGTCAGGAAATGAGTCAATTCAAAGACATGCCAGGAAACAGCCTGGGCTATGCCCACATTGCAAACATTGGGCTAATAAGTACAGATTCAAGACATATATACAAGGGAATACACTTTTCCCTAATTAGGGAAACAGGAGCAGGGGCC
Source organism: Mus minutoides (assembly GCA_902729485.2). Classification (NCBI taxonomy): domain Eukaryota; kingdom Metazoa; phylum Chordata; class Mammalia; order Rodentia; family Muridae; genus Mus; species Mus minutoides. The sequence continues at coordinate 60,485 of LR750772.1, forward strand.
AGTCCCAGTCCCCAAACCAACACAAGCCAAAACAGGCTTATGGGGAGGTCAGCTTCATCCCAGCAAGCAACAACAACCCCTTTCAGAACTTAGTCAAGCAATTCCAGGAAGCACAGGACTGAACCTCAGTTCTGCCAACTGCAAAGTACTAACCTCAGAAATGGGGTTAGTACCCCACCAGAGTGTTCAGACCACTCTATCCAAATGTGTTTGGCATGACAGTGGAAAGAAGCAGTGCTACCATGCAGAGACTGCAATTGTTCCTGGTGTTATAGACAATGATTATCAAGGAGAGATTAAGGTAATGGCCAAGGCAATACATAACAGAGTCACCATCTCCATAAGAAGGAGAATAGCTCAGTCACCATCCCCACAGGAAGGAGGATAGCTCAGCTGCTGTTACTTCCATTGCTTCCAAGTAATCACACATATAAGAGTCCCAAGAGAGGGGATCAAGGATTTTTTTCCTCCAAGATTTTTGCAAGAGTTTTATGGAAATACCCATTAACTGAAACCTGGAACAGGCCAGACACATTCTTTATCTGGGGAAGAGGTTCTGACTGCAAATATTCCCAAACAACATATATTCTGCTGCATGCTACCCATAGTTATCTTCCAATAAACAAGACTTGAGACTTGATCAGACAAACTATCTTGTCTCCTTTATTCACATCTCTTGCCCCTCCATCCCCCCTCTCTCTCTTGCAGACCCCCTTGACTGACCTGCTAATCAGAACAATAGTCATCAGAAAATCTTTATATAGAAACTGATGGAAACATGTAAAAACCCACAGCTACACATTAGGTGGAGCTCAGCAAATCTGGCTAAAAAATGGGAGGAAAGATGACAGGAGCACAAAGGTTCAAGGATTCCACAAGGAAAGGACGTCATAGCTAATTGATCCGAGTATCCCCGAGTGTTTCTGCCTTGTTTGTTAGGTTCTTCGAAGTATCCAGATGGAAGACGTATATACAATCCCAACACATGGAACCACAAAACATCTCCCTAGACCCTGACAGAGAATGTGAAAAACGTACGAAACCCCCCGGAAAAGGAGGACGATCCAATGAAACAAGGTCACGTAATATGAGGAGAGGTGTGTAGACTTATTGCAACCTGATATGCCATATTTTGTTGATATACATAGGAGGGTTGCTTTTTTATGAATTGAAATAGAGGAGCACTGGATTTGTGTGTAGTGAGGGGAAGAACTGGGAGGAGAGGACATTGGAGAAACTGTTGTCTGGAGGTAGTATATCAGAGACCTAAAAATTAAAAACCTCAAAGAATTACTAAAATCAAGGTATTTAATAAAAAATGCAGATGTTACCATTATTGATATAATGTAATGAAAAGTTAACAGTTGTTTCAAAGCCAAAATACCCTGGCAGATTGTCAGATATTAGAGCATAGAATAATCCAGAAGTTAGGCAGAAGGACTTGCTACATTTTGGAGAATGAACTCAAGGGCACATATATGAGCCTGTATCACCAGAATAACGTGAATATTCAGGATTTGTTTCTATAATTGGGGCTCAATTTGAAGCCTGTGTTGTGGGAATAGAGCCAGAGCCTGGCATATGCATAGAGGTACATTTATGGCTCTAACCCAATGGCTCTACCTATGGGCAATGGAACTGGAGAAAAATCTGATTGAAATGTGTTGTTTATAAAGGCTTTTCTTTTTCTGTTTTTTTTTTTTCAGTTCCCAATTCCCAGTTTCCATTCATCACCATCTCTTCCAATGAGATTTCTCTTTCTGCCCTCTTCTTGATTATTTTGTTGTTTCCCATGCCTAGTGAGATTCATGTATCCTTCCTAAACTCTCCTTATCCAGTTTCCTTGAGTGTGTGGATTGGAGGATGGTTATAATGTGCTTTATGACTAATGTACTTATAAGAGAGTAACACCATACACAGCTTTCTGAGTCTGGGTTACCTCACTCATGATGATATTCTCAAGTTCCATCCACTTGGCTGCAAATTTCATAATTTGGCAGATGTTCTATAAGTAAATCTGAGAACCTGGATAGATGTGCTACATAAACCTTGGACAACACACAAGATTCTCATACTTTAATCACAAGGCAGGACAATGATGTAATTGTTACCAGGAGGTCCCCAAAATTGTGAACAGATAAAGGTGGCCTTCATGCCTAAGTAGCATACCTAAGTGAGTCATGTCAGAACATATTTTCTTTCACACATATAGGTGGTAATCTCTGGCATCAGGCACAGAATGAGATGAAGGGAGAAGATAAGTCAACACTTTGAGTGATTCATGTGTCCTTTATACAGAAACAAAATGCAATGATCCATGAATGAGTGAACAGAATCAGGAACTTCATTTTAGACTGAGAATATCTCTCAAACTTGCTCCTTCTATACAGCATTCATCTGAAGTGTTTCATTCTGAGGACTCTGGTATTCATTTAGTTACTCTTTTTTTTTTTTTTTTGGTTTTTTTGAGACATGATTTCTCTGTGTAGCCCTGGCTGTCTTGGAGCTCACTCTGTAGACCAGGCTGGCCTCAAACTCAGAAATCCACCTGCCTCTGCCTCCCAAGTGCTGGGATTAAAGGTGTGCAACACCATGCCCAGCTTCATTTAGCTACTCTTTATTGGGATCAGAAATGAACTCCCTTGTGGTCTCCTGTGCTTCCTATCATAAATTCGTTCCTCTTAAGTCCTAAAACTTAAGTACACCATCAGAGTGAGCACTTGATGAGGGAATGCAAATTTTTCCTGGCTCCACCCATCTTTAGGTTAAAAAGTCAATGGTGAGCCTGGCTACTCACAGGTGTATGGCCATGGACAGGCTTAAGACCTCATTCCTGCTGCTGGTTGCTCCTCTATGTGAGTGTCAGGGATTTCTAAGGGATGAACTTTTGTATCCTCTCTCTATTCTAACCTTATCATCTGCTTTATTTTCTTCACAGATGTTCTGTCCCAGATTACTCTGAAAGAGTCTGGCCCTGGGATGTTGCAGCCCTCCCAGCCCATTAGACTTACTTGTTCTTTCTCCGGGTTTTCACTGAGCACTTCTGGTGTAGGTGTGAGCTGGATTCGTCAGCCCTCAAGGAAGGGTCTGGAGTGGCTGGCAACCATTTGGTGGGATGATGATAAGCGCTACAACCCATCTCTGAAGAACAGGCTCACAGTCTCCAAAGACACCTCCAACAACCAAGCATTCCTGAATATCATCGGTATGGAAACTGCAGATACTGCCATATACTACTGTGCTCAGAGTGCTCAGAGTGCTCAGAGGGCACATTGATACAGAGTCAGTTTACAGCTGTACAGTAGTTTTGGCTGGTTCTCAGCTCTGTTCTTTCCTATTATATCATAAGGGTGTATGGCCACAGCTTTCTTGTTGGCCTCTGTGGTTTCCTGTCTGCAAGCTAATACCTTCCTATTCCTGATATTCAACCTAGCTCACTTTTAAGATGTTCATAAATGAGTCTGTCTGTTTTTGGTGTTGTAAAGATGAAAGATGCTTGGTGCCTACACCAGGTGGTTGTGAATTATGGTTTCTCTCATGCTTAGGCCACGAATCCCACAGCAGGAAATTCAAAATAATTGTAATGTTCACCTTCAGTATGCAGCTGTATATGTGGGTGGTGTGAATTACTGAATGACCACTCTCAATTTGCATCATTCCTAAAAAGTTCTCATAGATACTCTCAAAAATTTTAGGTTATTCACAATGCTATTTGATAGTCTCCAGAAACTGAATGTAGTACCATAGTGTTAAAAAATACTTACATATTTCAGTTAACATACATAATTTGAGTCTTTGTCCAAGTACAAACTTAAGCAATTCTAACTGGTGTTCATGAAACTCTATTTATTTTGTATGATATAGTCAGGGGAAAGTAGTAATCATCCAACTATAAACCTGATTACCTAAAATACTTACCTTTCTATGGGTTATGTTGGTGCAAATACTGTCACAAATGTTATGTTGTTAATCATTGATTTTTTTTTTTCATGAAATTTAAGGCTTGTGAGATTGAAGTCATGGCAGATACTGTTAAGGTCACCAAGATCATAATTGGAATGGAATAGACTATAGTTCTAGTGTAAAAGAAAAAAGCTATTGTTCTAATAAAGGTTTATGCCAATAATCTTATTATGAATTATATAACAATATATACATTTAAATGCATATGTCAATCCACCATCTTTAGATATATTTCTTGCAGCAGATGGGAAGCAAGAGACACCAAAAATGAACAAATTTTAAAGAGTGAGAAATATTGGAGCAATAGGATGGTCTTCATCAAACCTTCAACTCAGGACTGAGAGACCATTGCTAAGGAGGAGGTGAAAATATTGTTAGAGCCAGAGATAATGGATGACTGGAAAGAAACAGGTACATTTAGAAACAATAGGACTAATGCACATATGAACTCATATAGACTATGGGAACAAGCAGAGGGCTTATAAAGAGTCAAGCCACTGAAACTTTCTGCAGAGAGGAAAGTAGATATGTGCTCACATTGGTAGTCAAGAATCTCTCTGTAACTTAAATAATACTTTTACTCTTCTTCAGTGGAACCACACTTGAAGATATGCCCTATGTCTAGTAGTTGGACAAACAACAACAACAACAACAACAACAAACCCACAAGGGCATATTTGTAGGGTGTTTGTCCTATATAGCTCTATTTAGGCATTTTTCTCTTGTTAGCTTTGTTTTAGTATTTGGTTTCAGATTTGGTGTTCTTTTAGGAGAGACTGTGTGTGTGCATGTGGGGGGGGGGGAGTTCTCACAAAGATCAGAAGATTGAGGATAGGACCAAACTGGATGAAACCAGAATGTTCAACACAGCTTAAAGGAGGTCAGCAGCCTGATATCCAAGGCCTCAAATATCTATTAAGGAGTCAAGCACAGTGTCATAGCTTGCCTCTAAGGTATGCCAGAAAATCTGAAGGAGCAGCAAACTGTCATGGAACAGAGAAGACATGGAAGAGTAGCCTGTAGACTTGCTCAATATTTTGTTTACATATTGAGAAATGGAACAAGAGGATTAAAAATTAATTCCTTATAAAATAAAGCATTTTATTGGGTCTTGCTTATAGTTTCAGAGGTTTAGCTCATTATCATCATGGCAGGAGGCATGGCAGGAGGGAGCATGGTGGCAGGCAGGAGTGGTGATGGAGAAGCAGCTGAGAGCTACATCATTATCTCTGCCAGGGACTACTGCCTTCTGCAAGGCTTTCTTCACAGAGCTGCAGCCATGTAGAAGCCCGTGGCTAGGAGAGATGGCCACGTGGGAGATGCCATAGATGGCCTCAGGGGTGGCTGTGTACGCTGACAATTTCTCTCCTGTGTCTTCTCCATCAACCTTTAAAGTGAAGTCCAGGTGGCAGCCTACACAGTCCCCAATCCAGTGGGCCTGCATGCCTTTTATTCCGTACCACTCTGGGAGGTCTGCCAACGCATCCTGCATGGCCTTTGCATAAGCAGTTGTCTTAATGAACCACTGTCAGAGGTATTTCTTCTCTACCTTGGCTCCAGATCGCCATGAACAGCCATATTCATTCACCTGCTCATTGGCTAGCACTGTTTGATCCACTGGATCCCAGTTAACCAAGGCCTCCTTTTGATAGGCCAGTCCAGCTTCATAGAGTTTGATAAACAGGTATTGAGTCCATTTGTAGTAATCTGGCAAACATGTAGTGATTTCCCTGTCCCAGCTGAAGCACAGGCCGAGGCGGTCGAGCTGCTTCCTCATGTGTTTAATATTGCTTTGGGTCAAGCTTTCAGGGTGCAAATTCCTCTCTATGGCAGCATTTTCAGCAGGCAATCCGAACGCATCCCACCCCATGGGGTTGATAACCTGCATGCCTCTCATTTTCTGGAACCGTGCAATGGTGTCGCCGAGGGTGTAGACACGGACATGGCCCATGTGCAGCTTGCCAGCAGGGTATGGGAACATGGAGAGCAAGTAGAATTTGGGCTTTAATTTATCTTCCTCTGAGATTCTGGACGCCTGCTCCTTTATCTGTTGGTGCCACCACTTCTCCACATCCTTCCTTGTCTGCAGTGTGTACTCCTTCGTCCACTTCCCAGTGGCACTGTAGATACTTCTGGAACACCCTGGAATTAGTCTTTCCCACAGGATGACAGGTGGCCTGCTAACTAGCTGCCTTTTCAGAGGAGAGACATAGAAACTCAGCCTCTGACAAGTGGATGCCATTCTTCAGGAGAGAAGACCCTTTAACTCCTGGGGCTAAGCGGGGCCTGTCTCTCGTCTTCCTGAGCCCCAGTAGGGGCTTTCTGCGCACAGGCTCTGGCCAGCTGCTACCTTCTGCCTCGTTCCCCAAGCATTACTCGAGCAAGACCCAGCCAGTCACTATGGGCGCCGCCATGTTGGCAAAACAACATGCAGAAGGCAGTAGTCCCTGGCAGAGATAAGGATGTAGCTCTCAGCTGCTTCTCCATCACCACTCCTGCCTGCCACCATGCTCCCTCCTGCCATGCCTCCTGCCATGATGATAATGAGCTAAACCTCTGAAACTATAAGCAAGACCCAATAAAATGCTTTATTTTATAAGAAAAAAAAATTAATTCCTATTTTATCAGGAAATTTTGTGGTGAGCTTGCATTAAGATTCTGCGAGAAGGAGTGTTAAATTATTGAACTTGTTCCATGTATTCCTGTGTTGGGTTGATATTTTTGTTCAATGACTGTGCAAAGATGGTCTTTGTATTATTCATATACTGATTTCTGTGCAGCAGAAATCTGAATGTATACCAGTCTTTGTTATGGTTATTCATATCTATAATCATAGTTTGTAAAAACTCGCTCTCTCAGTTCTTTACTGGTTTAATAAAAGGCTGATGGCTTGTCAAAACGGAGGATAGAATGGGTAGGAATTCTGGGGAGAGTTAGGAACTCTGGGAAAGAGTCAGGAGCAGATTTTGCTAGCCAGATGCAGAGAAAGCAGCAAGACAGGGCTGAAAGAGTGATAACTAACAAGCCATTTGGAGGAACACAGATTAGTATACATGGATTAATTTAAGTTATAAGAGATAGTTGGGAATAAGAGTAAGATAAGGCTTAAATCTATAATCAATAAACATGAGTCTTAGTGTTTTTATTCAGAGTTAGTGTATGCATAGTAAAACTGTATTCTTATGTTCATGTTGGTGTTAATGTTAGCACATGTACCTAACATAATTAGGTCATTAACTTTGAAGCAGAAGTGTTTGATCACACTGTCAGTCAATGTCTAGTTCCTAGGGTATGATTAACATTGATGATAAATTATTCTTTTGTTTTGCTTTGATTTTCAAGACAGGGTTTCTTTGAATATAGCCCTGGTTGTCCTGGAACTCTCTGTGAAGATGAGATTAGTCTCAATCTCAGAGATCCATGGGTCTCTACTTTCTAATTTCTGGGATTAAAAGTATTTGCTTCCACCATGTTGGTATGTTGAAATACTATCAACAATCATTTTTAATCATCCCAGGTCCTTTCTTGAGATTCGTGGGCTGAGGTATAGTGATATGCATTGATCACTGATTTCAAACTCATATTCTTCTCCATTTCCAATATCCTGCCCTATAATCACATGACTATTAAATAACACTAACTGCAATTTTACAAGACCACCTTTAACAGTCTTTGGCATAATGTGTGTGACAATGATCCACAGTGCTTTGCTGAGGACTACTTAGTAATTCCAGAGAGTGATTCAGGACTTTGTCCCAGACTAATGAGCTGCAGAATTTGTCAGTAAGTGACATCAGAGGTAAGTTACAGAGTGTACATTCCAAAAAGTCCCTGAAACATCTCCAAAGTGGAGTGGATATTTCTGCATTGTATATATCTGATTACTGAGGACACTATGTTGTATCAATCTTTAAGAGAACCAGAGTGAGATGTAATCCAGTTTCCAGACACAATACTCTTTGAGAGGGACCTAGAATATTGAAATGGTGCTCTGACCCTTAAGTGGTGTTGAGAAACATGAAATATAGACAGGACCAAAAGGAACTGCTACAGGTTTGTGATCAATGAAAATATGGATCAACCAGATGTGAAGGGTTAAATTATTCAAATAGAAAGGGGAAATATAGAAAAGTACTATAAATTAATATGTCTATGTATTCAAGGAAAGCTCCTGCATTGACATTTCACTAGATCAGCAAGTATTATGATCCTCAGTTTAACATAGGAGACTGAGTTCATATGTACTTACTATATTATTTATCCTGGACATTTCTGAATGAATTACATTATAAGCAGGATGTCTGTGTAAATCCATATTACTTAAGTATACATGTATTCCTGTGCATTGCAACCTATGTAAACCATTGGCATCCCATATACTGGAGTATGAATTACAGCGACATAGACATTTTACATCACAGCAGGGGTTCAGCAATGCCAAGATACAACCAGTCAGCATGCTACATTTTAAGAAACAACTGTTGCTCTATATTAAGAATCACTGATAGCCGGGCATGGTGGTGCACGCCTTTAATCCCAGCACTTGGGAGGCAGAGGCAGGTCTACAAAGTGAGTTCCAGGATAGCCAGGGCTATACAGAGAAACCCTGTCTCAAAAACCCAACAAAACAAAACAAACAAACAAACAAAAAGAATCACTGATGCCCTGAGGATACTGCCATGTGAACTGACAATATGTAGTATACCACATGGATTCTTACCAGGTATGGAAGATAGAAATTGCATTCAACTTGTCCTCCTCCTTCTATCTTGCAATTTTAAGTGCATATGAACCAGAAGACAGAACACAATATATATGAATACTATGAATTTATATAGTATGTATATTTGGTTTAATATTAGTAACTATACTTATAATACTTATATACATATGCTCACATATTCCTACATATTGATATTGGTATTTCTCTCATCTATGGGACAATGTTCCAAATTTATATTTTTCTTAGTGAAACATCAATTCCTAAAAAGTTTTACTAACATATGCCCTGCACAGAAACAAGAAGATCCTGGATTTGAAAGCTACTCAGGTAGCAAAAAAGCTTACTTTTTAAAATTTAATTTTATTTTTAATTTATTTTTACACTCCATATTCCTTTCCCCCCATAAAAAAGCATTCTAAGAACACATATTCTCTGTGCATTAGATTCTTGTCAATGAGTACAGAAATATCCACACTTTGGTCTTCCTTCTTCTTGAGCTTCATGTGGTCTGTGAATTTTATCTTGAGTATCCCAAACTACTGGGCTAATATCCACTTATCAATGAGTGCATACCATGTGTGTTCTTTTGTGACTGGGTTATATCAATCAGGGTGATATTTTATATTTACATCCATTTACTTAACAATACATGAATTCATTGTTTTAAATAGCTGAGTAGTAGTCCATTGTGTAAATGTACCACATTTTCTGTATCCTTTCCTCTGTTGAGGGGCATCTGGGTTATTTCCAGCTTCTGGTTATATAAATAAGCCTTCTATGAACATAGTGGAGAACTTGTCCTTATAACATGTTGGATCATCTTCTGGGTATATGCCCAGAAGTGGTATAGCTGGGGCCTCAGGTAGTACTATGAATAAGGAAGACCAAAGTGTGGATACTTCCATACATCTTAGAATGGGGAACAAAATACTAATGCGAGAGGGTACAGAGACAAAGCATGTCAGAGAAACTGGAGGAAAGGTCATCCAGTGACTGTCCCACTTAGCAATCCATCCCATATACAGTGACCAAACCCAGACACCATTTTGGATGCCCAAAAGTACTTGCTGACAGGAGCCTGATATAGCTATCTACTGAGAGGATCTGCTAGTGCCTGACTAATACAGAAGTGAACCCTTACAACCATCTATTGGACTGAGCTCAGAGTCTGCAATGGAGCAGCTAGAGAAAGGACCCAAGTAGCTGAAGGGGTTTGCAGCCCCGTTGGAGGAACAACAATGTGAACCCCAGAACTCACAGGAACTAAGCCACTAACCAAAGAAAACACTTGTTAAGGGGACCCTCCAGAATGCAACAGAGACCTGGGAGCTAAGAAAACATCAGGCCTCAAAGGGAGGGACCTTAGATGAAATGCTCGATAGTAGAGAGAGGGAACTTATAGAGCCCACCATAAGCACAAATACAGGGCATCAAATGAGGGAGAGAATTGCCATCCCACAGTCAAAACTATAACCCATAATTGTACCTGTCTGAAATAACTGCAGCGATAGAAATGGAGAAGAGCCTGAGGAAAAGAAGGTCTAGCAACAGGCCCAAAGTGGCATACAGCTCAATGGGAGGTCCCAAGGCCTGACACTACTACTGAGGATATGGAGAGCTCATGAAAAGGGACCTATCATACCTGCCCTCTGAAAAACCCAACAAGCAGCTGAAAGAGCCAGTTGCAGATAATTTCACCCAACCAATGGACAGAAGCTGCTGATCTCGGTGGTTGAATTAGGGAAACGAAGGAAGAAAGTGAGGAGGGTGAGCCTGTAGGAGGACCAGCGATCTCAATTACCCTGAAACCCTGTGATTTCTCAGACACTGGATGACCAACCAGGCAGGATACACCAGCTGATAAGAGGGCCCCAACACATATACAGCAGAGGACTGCCAGGTCTGAGTTTATACTGGCTAGGTTTGTGTCAACTTGACACAGCTGGAGTTACCACAGAGAAAGGAGTTTCAGTTGGGGAAATGCCTCCATGAGATCTAGCTGTGAGGCATTTTCTCAATTAGTGATCAAGGGCCCCTTGTGGGTGGGACCATCTCTGGGCTGGCAGTCTTGGGCTCTATAAGAGAGCAGGTTGAGCAAGCCAGGGGAAACAAGCCAGTAAGGAACATCCCTCCATGGTTTCTGCATCAGCTCCTGCCTTCTGACCTGCTTGAGTTCCAGTCCTGACTTCCTTGGTGATGAACAGCAGTATGGACGTGTAAGCCGAATAAACCCTTTCCTCTCCAACTTGCTTCTTGGTCATGATGTTGGTGCAGAAATAGAAACCCTGACAGGGTTCAATCAGAGAGGAAACATATAACTCTCAAGTGACTGGAGGCCCCAGGGAGTTTAGAGGTCTGGTGGGGTGAGGGATGAGGGGTAGGCGTGTGCGGATGGAGACATCCGTGTGCGGATGGAGACATCCTCTTGAAGACAGGGCTGGAGAGGAGGAATCGGATGTGGAACAGTCGAAGGGTGGACTGATTAGGGAATAAAATCTGAATTGTAAAAAATAAATAGCTAAATAAAAGAAAAAAATCAAATCATGGAATCACACATAAAAATAAAAACATGAGCCATTTTCCCCCTATGGACCTTGGTGGCCTCATTTAGTAATTTTTCCAGGTTCTTCCATATACATATAGACTTCATATTTCATGTTTTAACAGTGAAGAATATTTCATGGTCTATACCCCATACATCGTCAGTGTCTAATTGTCTTTTATAAATCTAGACTGATTCCATTTCCCAGCTGCTGTGAATAGAGCAGCAATAGACATGGATGTGCAAGTGTCTCTGTAATAATATAGAGTCATTTGAGTACATTCTTGGGAGGGATAGAGCAGGGACACTGCACGATTTTGTTACTCTCTCTGGTTACATTTTCAAACAGAATCCCAAAGTCAGTACATTCCATTAGTTTACACTCACATCAACTAGAAGTAAAGCATTGGGAGGAGAGGCTCCTTGGTCATACAGACTCTATATGCCCCAGTACAGGGGAATGCCAGGGCCATTACGTGGGAGGGGGTGGGTAGGAGAGCAGGGCGGGGACGCGGGAGGGTAAGGGAAAATTTCTGGATAACATGTGAAATGTAAATGAAGAAAATATCTAATAAAGAGAAAAAAAATGAAAAAAAAGAAGTAAAGATTAAACCTTTTCCACATCATGTAATTACCCATTCTCATTTGCATTCTTGCCTATTATCATCTCACTGAGTTATAATTGGGACTTTAAATATTTTTAATCTGCAATTAACTAAGGTCTATAGTACAGGACATAGAGAAATAAACCTTCAATTGACCAGGAGAGTCTATCTGCTGCTCAAAATGTGGACACTTCGTCCCATCCTAGAATTAAGAACAAAGCACACATTGAAGGAGTTATAGAGATCAAGTGTGGAGCTGAATCAAAAGGATGGACCAACCAATGACTGCTGCAGCTGGGGATCCATTCCATAATCAGCCACCAAACATAAACACTATTGCATGCGCCAGCAAGATAGTGCTGAAAGGGCGCTGTTATAGCTGTCTCGTGGGAGACTATACCAGTGCCTGGCAAACACAGAAGTGGATGCTCACAGTCAGCTATTAGATCGAACACAGGGTTCCCAAGGAAGGAGCTAGAGAAAGTACCCAAGGAGCTGAAGGGGTCTTCAACCCTATAGTGGAAGAATAACATGAACTAACTAGTACCCCCAGAGCTCATGTCTCTGGCTGCATATATAGCAGAAGATGGCCTAGTTGACCATCATTGGGAAGACAGGCCCCTTGGTCATGCAAATTTTATATGCCCCAGTACAGGGGAATGCCAGGGCCAATATGTGGGAGTGGGTGGATAGGGGAGCAGGGCGGGGGATGGGGGAGGGTTTAGGGGACTTTTGTGATAACATGTGAAATGTAAAGGAAAAAAATATCTAATAAAATTATGAAAGAAAAAAAAACAGGGGCTCATAGAGGGTAAACCCTTGGACGAATAGACCTAAATAAATAACATTGGTTGATTAAATTAAAGTTTTCCTTCTTCATATTATAGATGTAGTAAAAGAAATTAGGTATCAGTATTTACTATTCATAAAAAGACTGGTTCAGATTTTTTTTGTTTGTCTGGAGTACTTTCAAATAACAAAACTTGTCAGCTGATAAGTAGGCTGTTATATATTAAATGGGTGTGATTTGGAGGTGATATTTGGAGTTTTAGGTCTAATAACAATAAGAATGAACTGTTCTGTTTTCATTTTCTAATTGTGACTGAACTTGTAATCCTGGACAAGTAATGATAACTCAAACATGTGGTCTGTATCATGGGGACAATCAGTAGTCTGTCTTTGTTCTGTGAAACTTGTATTAATAAAGAAGCTGGTTGCTAATAAGTCAGGGCAGCAGAATTAGCCTGAGTGCTAGTGAGAGCCACTAGTGCTAGTGAGAGCCACTAGTGCTAGTGAGAGCCACTAGTGCTAGTGAGAGCCACTAGTGCTAGTGAGAGCCACTAGTGCTAGTGAGGCCTGATCGCTAGCAATTCAGCTGAGAGACTCCTGGACCATCATGTCTGGCTTCCTCCCTCACCCCACTGACTCCTTATCTCCTTTGCTGTCCACTGTGTCAACACAGACTCGTCTATCCTCTCCACGCTGGAGGAGCTGTCCCATCGCAGAAAGGCCAATGGCGTAGTGTATCATGTATTTTTTCCTTTGGTGATTTTTCTTCTGTCTGTTTCATCCCATTCCAGTTATTGTTTTCTTTCTCTTTTTTAGGTGACTGATTCAGGCTTCAGCAGAAAACCTTGCATCAAATGGAAACAGAAACAGAGACAAATATGTACACATTAAATAGAGCAAGAATATACAGTTCTAAATGGGTTGACTCAATCAAATCCCACTCTTCAGAGTTCAAGGAACCCTTAGAAAGAGGAAGCAGAAAGAATATAACACATGGGCACAGGGGAAATTTTCCTGAACAGAACACCAATGTCATATGCTCTAAGATCAACAATAGACAAATGGATCCCATAATATTGCAAAGCTTCTGTAAGGCAAGGGATACTGTCAATAGGACAACACGGCACCAACATATTGGGAAAAGTTCTTTTCCAATCCTACATCTGATAGAGAGCTACTATACAATATATACAAAGTCCTCATGGTGTTACACTCCAGAGAATCAAATAACTCTATTAAAATGTGGTACAGAGCTAAACAAAGAATTCTCAACTGAGGAATACTGAATGGCTGAGAAGCACCTAAAGAAATGTTCAAAATCCTTAGTTATCAGGAAACTGCAAATCAAAACAACCCTGAGATTTCACCTAACACTACTCAGAATGGCTAAGAACAAAAACTCAGGTGACAGCAGATATCAGTAAGGATATGGATAATGAAGAACACTCCTGCAATTTTGGTGGGATTGCAAGCTGGTGCAACCACTCTGGAAATCAGTTTGGAGGTTCCTCTGAAAATTGGACACAGTTTACTTGAAGACCAAGCTATACCACTCCTAGGCATATACCCCAAAATTCTCCAACATGTAACAAGAACACATGCTCTCCTATGTTCATAACAGCCTTATTTATAATAGCTAGAAGCTAGAAAGAACACAGATGTCATTCAACAGAGAAACGTATACAGAAAATGTGGTACAGTTATAATGGATTCCAACTCAGATACTAAAAATAATGACATCATGAAATTCTTAGGCAAATGAATGGAACTAGAAAATACCATCTGGAGTGAAGTAACCCAATCACAAAAGAACACACATAACATGTACTCACTGATAAGTGGATATTAGCCCAAAAGCTCTAAATTCTCAAGATACAATTCACAGACCACCTGAAGCTCAAGAACAAGGAAGACCAAAGTGTGGATGCTTCAGTCCTTCTTAGAAGCATGAAAATACTCACTTGAGGAAATACAGAGACAAAGTGTGGAACAAAGACTGAATGAAAGTCCATCCAGAGATTGTTATGCTTGGGGATCAATCCTATATACAGTCACTAACTCCAGACATTATTTTTGATGCCAAGAAGTGCATACTGACAGGAGCCTGACATAGCTGTCTTCTGAGACACTCTACCAGAGCCTGAGAAATACAGATACAGATGTTAGCAGCCAATCATTGGACTGAGCAAGGGGTCTCCAGTGGCTTCCACTGGAGGTAGAGAAAGGACTAAAGGAACTGAAGGGGTTTGCAACCCCATAGGAAGAACAATATCAACCAAGCAGAGCCCCCCTTCCCTCTACTCGAGCACCCAGGGATAAAACTACCAAGCAAAAAGTATACGCCTGGAGGAACCCATGTCTCCAGCCACATATGTAGCAAAGGATGGCCTTATGGGACATCAATAGAAGAAGAGGACCTTGATCATTAGAAGGCTCAATGCCCCAGTGTAGGGGAATTGTAGGGTGATGAGGCGGGTGTAGGTGTGTGGGCAGGGAAACACCCTAATAGAAGCAGAGGTAGGGGGAATGGAATATGGTGTTTCTAGGAAAGGGGATTACATTTGAAACATAAATAAAGACAATATCCAATATAAAAGAGTCATTAAAGATAGCTGGCACCAGGATTTGAAGACATTTTACTCAACTGAGGCAAGGTCACATTAACTCACAAAGAAATTTTCAAGAACAGGGCCACCACAGTTCTGTTACTCATCTTTGTGTATATATTATAATTTTTATTTTAGTAGATTTATGGGACTCCTGAATGAATAAGATGACTTCTGATTCATGTGCCTTCCCTTAGGACAATTTTCCTTTTGTTGGTTAATCTTGTCCAATTTCAGTTTATTGTCTTTTATTATAGCTAATTATATTTTATTTTCCTAAGTTTTACTTTTACCTCCTAGAAGTCTGTTCTTAAAAGAAATGTGAAGTAAGTGGATCCAGACAGGAGAAGAAATGACAAGGAAGAAAAAGAAGTAGAGGGAGGGCAAATACATATAGTGGAATAACCTATGTTAGGTGAGGAGTTTATTTTAATTGAGTATGTTAATTAGGATATCCAAAGGGGGCATTTTATTGATGATTTATTGATTTTAAACTGCCCTCTCCCCTGGTTCCTCATAAAGAAGTCCCTCCGTCTATACTCTGATCTTTGCCACTGAGAGAGTAGGTGCACCATTGGATTTTCCCTAACCAGGGCCCACCTATTTTCTTCATAGTTAGGAGCATCATCTCCCTCTGAGTCCAGACAAGTGAGTCCAGTAGGGGAGTGGATTTCAAGACAGGTAGCACCTTATGGACATCCTCCACTCCTGTTACTGGGGACCCAGATGTAGATTGAGCTACCCATCTGCTATACATGTGCTGGGTGTCTTGGTCCAGACTATGTATTCTTTTGGTTGTTGTTGCAGTCCCTGAGAGCCCCTGAAATTATGGAGTGAGTCTCATTGTGTATCTTTAGGGTTCAGACCTTTTATATGATTACTCTATTTCAGGCTCTCTAATTATCCATTTTTGTTAATAAAGGCCTATTTCATCACTAAGTTCTCTTTTTCAGTTTTCTTTTTTCTCTTTTTCCTTAACTACTTAGCAATCCCTCCAGCCCTGTAAGTTCTTTCTTTCTTTTCTTTCTTTCTTTCTTTCTTTCTTTCTTTCTTTCTTTCTTTCTTTCTTTCTTTCTTTCTTATTTATTTATTTATTTTGAGCTAGAGAAAATACCCAAGGAGCTGAAGGGTTTTGCAGCTCCATAGGAGGAATAACAATATGAACTAACCAGTGCCCCCAGAGCTCCCTGCGACTAAACCACCAACCAAAGAAAACACATGGTGGGAGTCATGGCTCTAGCTGCATATGTAGCAGAGGATGGCCTAGTGGGTCATCAGTGGGAAGAGAGGCCCTTGGTCCTGTGAAGGTCCTATGCTCCAGTATAGGGAAATGTCAGGGCCAGGAAGTAGAAGTGGGTGGGTTGGTGAGCAGGGGGAGGTGGGAAGGGATAGAAAGTTTTCAGAGGGGAAACCAGGAAAGGAGATACAATTTGAAATGTAAATAAAGAAAATATCTAATAAGAAAGCACATTTTTAAAAAAGATACTGTTTTTCTTTTTTTTTTAAATCAATTACTTTTTATTAGATATTTTCTTAATTCACATTTCAAATGTCATCCCGAAAGTTCCCCCCCCTCTGTGATTACTTTTTTATTTTTAATTTAATTTTATTTTTATGTGATTACTTTCTAAATGTATTATCTGATCTGTGATTGACATGTGATATCTCCATGCCCAAACACAGTAAAGATTCTTTGTTAAACACTTCAAAGAGTTATGTTTACTTGTTTTTATTTGCTTTTTTTAGTTTTTGAAAAACTACAAACAATATATTCTAATAACTCATTCC
>LR750772.1:82500-233036 GCA_902729485.2 Mus minutoides
TTCAGAGAGACCAAAAGTTTGTTGAAATAGGAATAAAGTATAATAGAAATTTGATCTATATAATTCAAATCACCAACATCTGGACAAACAAACTCTCCCTTCACAGTCTTAAGTTTTATATGATTTCATAGTGAAATGCAAATAAAATTGAGTCTTTGATTCCATCTTAATGATGTCAGAATGGTTAAGGTCAAAGACAAAAGTGACAGATAATGCTGATGGTGATGTGGATCAATGGGAATGCTCATCAGTTGCTGGTATGAGTGCACACATTTATATTAAAATTACCATTACAAGTATCCTTTGTTAATTAGTATTGCCCATATATTTCATTCACTACCTATAAACTTTTTTTAAACATTTCATCCCATTCTCCTTTATTTTTTAATATTTTCTTTATTTACATTTCAAATATTATCCCCTTTCCTAGTTTTCCCGCCCCCCAAATCCCCTATCCCCTCCCTCTTCCTCATGCTCCCCATCCCACCAACTTATGAACTTTATTGAAACCACAAACATCAATTATATATCCATTTAAAAAAAGCAACAAATTTTCCAACATGAGGTATTGAATATCTACTTATCATCATTACCATCAGCAGCACATGTAAATCTATCTGTAAAATCTTCCAGGAGGAATGTCTCAGCTAGAAAATATGATTTTGATTTGATAACTCAGTCCTTCATGTTCCCCTCACAGGGCTGAGCCCTATCAGTTCTTCTGGGAAGGTATTGTTGACCTGGTTTAAAGACGACCTCCAGTACCATGTGAAGCCCTCAACTCAGGGACCTGAGAGATGTAGAAGCTGGGAATTTTGCACCATGTGTATGTACTTCATTACATTTTGAGTTTTATAATTCTTTTCTGTTCATAGTGTACTTTTAATAATTTAATATCAAGCCCTTGTATGATTTTGTAGACTCAGGATAAGAGATAAGAAGAAAGTAATTTAATTAAAGACTGTCCTTGTGGATGTCCAGAATCCAGATGATAGTGATGAAATGATGTCCTCAGACCAACACCATATCACTGCTATTTAGGTATGAATTTAGACAGTGTTTACTACAATGTCAAAGATTTGAAGGGCAACTTTATCTGAGCACAATTTTGGGGACCTCCTGGTATCAATTACATCATTGTCCTGTCCTGTGATTAGAGTATGAGAATCCGTAAATCATGTGTGGTGTCCACAGTTTGTGTACCACATCTATCCAGGTTTTCAGATTTCCTTTCAGAACATCTTCTGCCTGCTGTGCTGTCATCCAGGATTCACAAAATCTAATAGAACTGAACAATAAAAGCAATATTTCTCTCCTTTTAAATTTGTAACAAATAGAGAGAAGTAAAAGAATGAAGGCACTGACCAGTGAATAAACAGAACTCAGGAAAATGTGAGCAAGGAAATTGATAGATAAATAAAGTCAATAAACCATCACTCTTTCTGTGTAATTAAACATTCACATCTGCCCGCCTGCGGATGACACTTAGTCTTACACTAAGTCTACAAGAAGCCTACATTCTAAATACATATCTCTCTCTCTCTCTCTCTCTCTCTCTCTCTCTCTGTCTCTGTCTCTGTCTCTCTCTCTCTCTCTCTGTGTGTGTGTGTGTGTGTGTGTGTGTGTGTGTGTGTGTGTGTGCCCGTGTAGGTGAAAGAAAATACATTCTGACAAGATTCACATAGGTGGCGATTTCTGGCACCATTTGAGCCATTACAAACCTATATGCACTATGCAATGGAGCTCATGACCCACAGGGGTCACCCCAAGGCCAATAATCCCCATAGAGAGATGAGCTGTGTGAAGAAGGAACTCTTTATCCTCTGTGATTACTTTTTTTTGTTTTTTAATTTAATTTTATTTTTATGTGATTACTTTTTAAATGTATTATCTGATCTGCCCTGCTGTGATTGACATGTGATATCTCCATGTCCAAACACAGTAAAGATTCTTTGTTAAACACTTCAAAGACTTATGTTTACTTGTTTTTATTTGCTCTTTTAAGTTTTTGAAAAAAATACAAACAATATATTCTAATAACTCATTCCCTCATCCCAAACTTATTTCAGATCCTTCCTACCTCCCAACTCACTAAAATATACACACCTTTTATCCTTTCTGAGAAACCAAAAACAAACAAACAAACAAAAAAAGAGAAAGTAATTTAAAAGGAATAAAAAACTAAATAACATAAACTACACACACACACAATCACTCTCTCTCTCTCTTTCTCTCTCTCTCTCACACACACACTAATCATGGAAACCAGAAAAACCACAATCTCTAGCTATCATATATAGGTGTAAGTGCAACAAACAGAATTGAAGAAGATATTAGAAAAAAAAGTCTGCAAAAATACCATTGAGTTCATTTTCTGGCTGTCTACCAAATGCTAAGCATATCTTCCATGATTAATTTTGTTAAGCATCACCAATAAATTCCATTGGAGAAAACTAATTTTTCTTTGCATGTGTCAGTTTCAGAACTCATTGGTTAGTAATGATAGCCCATGTCCATCTCCATCTGCTAACTTGGGAATTTTAGTTGGCTTGATTTCGATCAGGGTCTCTGCCTGCAGCCACAGTCTCTGTGAATTCATATGTGAATCAGCCCAATTGTATCTGGAGGACACTCATTCTTTGGAGTCATCCACACCTTCTGGCTCTTATAATCTTCTCAAGCTTAAAACTTTTTCTTTTTATTATTGTATCTGTTTTACTTTATCATGTTTGCAAAGTCCTCATACTCTACTGTAGCAATTCTAGTCTCTCTGCTTCTACAATTCAATATACAAAACAAAATATTTAAATCTTTGAGCACATATTAGTGAGAAAGTAAGCACTTGTTTTACAAACAGGGGGGACTTTTTTTTCAGTATATTTTTTCCAGTTCCAATAAAACACTTATAGATAACACAATTCATTTTACCGCTGAGTAATATTCACTTTTCTCTACATATAACTTTTTCATATTTTATTTATGCTTTGTTGGAAATCTGGGATGATCCTTTCTTCTAAATGCTGTAAAGAGCACATGAATAACATGTTGTGAATAAATATGGATATACAAACATCTATATAATAGTATGTAGTGCCACTTGAGTACATGTTTGGGAAGGTTATTGCTAGGACATAACATAACTTTATTTATTATTTTTTGGTGAATTTTTATAGGAAAGTCTTCTTCCCAGGTAAGTGTGGTTAAAGCCAGTGTTTAGAGATGATATAGGCCCTAGTTGCTAAGGGTCATGTTGTCAAACTACCTTATAAATATTAATGTTTATAGCCAGTTTATTGTATGAGTATTGATCAAATGTAGGCTGATATGTACAATGTGTAGAGTGATGCAGACATTCATGAGTGGTCTGAGTGCTGAGAATGATTGACAGAGTATAAGGTATAGATGAGTAATGATACCAGCCACTCACACAAAAATCAAGGACTACCATAAAACAGGGAAAAGGATACAGATAATGAGGTCAAAGGATATCAAGTACTATCTTCACAGATTTAACATATTTTATTTCACATATGAACTCTCAGTAGCTATCTTTACCAGTATAAGATACACAAATCAATGAAGTGAAAATCACCACATAAAAGACTTCTAAATGGCTGAGCATGTAAAGATGTTTACTGGCAAACTTAGCAATATTAGGTAAATCTCTTATGATTGAATTAGGTAAGTCATCCTCTGAGGTTAATATATTCACTTTGTTCCATACGTACCCTCTCCTTACCACAAAATAATATATTTTAAAATGAAACATTATAACATGGATAGGGCGGTACACTTGAGGGTCCCCATCAAGCTGAAGGTCTTTTGGCACTTGATGATTGATAGGCAAAATATATTCAATTTATTTGAGAAGATTTTTGGATATTCTCTCCTCACTAATGATAATTCTATCAATTTGTACATAGGTAGCACCAATTAAACTCACACTGTTACTAGGTAATGAAACAGAGGAAGTAGGATTTTGAAAAAGTGACTTTTGGAAGGACCCAAGGGGAACCACAGGGACCTAGTGGTGGTAGATTGTGTTGAGAGTCCTGAGAGTGGATGTAGATCATAGCATATTTCATATAAGGTTAAAAATTCAAAGAATAAAAATCCTTATGAAATATAGAAATAACAACTTTGCATACATATAGATTTTTCATAGTTTTATTTTGTATACTGTGCATATTTCTCCTGTAACCTCTTGTTCATCCTATTGCCCTTTATTTTACTGGAGAATTTCACATATACAGTATCATGTATTTGTATAAATTGTTGTATATATTTATGAAGCATATAAGAGCTGCTAATAAGAGTCTCATATAATGTTTGTGATTTTGAGATTGCCTTAATATATTTATCTCTAATTACATTCATTTTTCTAAATGCTGTGAAAATATCTTAGGTATTTCTCATCAAAACTATATATATGTATATGTATATGAATGTGAATATGTATATGCATATGCATATATTATAACTATGCCTTAGTGATAAATTCCTTTCTTGACACATATAGCTATTGCTATAATTTAGTTATTGATGAACATCCTGATATAATCATTGATAGGTAAATATTTTTGAAGCACATTTAATTTTAGTCATTTTAGTGAGTTTTGAAATAGTGTATAACCTGGTAGAAAGGCAAATATTAATTGCATGTATGTGAAAGAAATCTCTAAAACTAAATACAATAGCTGTTTTTAGAAATTTCCATCATCATCATCATCAACATCACTCCACTCTCTGTAAATCAATGTGTTAACATATCCCCAAGTAGAGCATCACACTCAGGCCAAAAATGTATTGAGAGATTTGTCTCTGTAGTTACATCCGCAGCCTTTGTCTAGGGTTCATGGAAAGTATATAGGATTCACTTCTTCAGAGAGGATTAGGACTTGAACCTGAGCATCCTGCTGCCTGACCCATGTGCCTTTTCAGTTCTTCCTCTCCAGTAGTTGTCTGCTGGACTTCCTTATCTAAGAAATACCCTGCTCATGAATATGCAAATCACTTCTTTCTGTAGCAGTAAAAACAGGGATGTCTACACCCTGAAAACAACCTATGATCAGTGTCGTTTCCACAGTCCCTGAACACACTGACACTAACCATGGAATGGAGCTGGGTCTTCATCTTCCTCCTGTCAGTAACTGCAGGTAAGGGGCTCACCAGCTCTATATCTGAAAAGAAGACAGGGCCTGTGATGACAATGACATCCACTCTGCCTTTCTCTCCAAAGGTGTCCACTCAGAGGTCCAGCTGCAGCAGTCTGGAGCTGAGCTGGTGAGGCCTGGGGCTTCAGTGAAGGTGTCCTGCAAGGCTTCTGGCTACACCTTCACTAGCTACTATATGCACTGGGTAAAGCAGAGCCCGGGGCATGGCCTTGAGTGGATTGGATGGATTGGTCCTGGAAGTGGTGGTACTCACTACAATGAAAAATTCAAGGGCAAGGCCACACTGACTGTAGACAAATCCTCCAGCACTGCCTACATGCAGCTCAGCAGCCTGACATCTGAGGACTCTGCGGTCTATTACTGTGCGAGACACAGTGCTGCAACCACATCCTGAGTGTGTCAGAAACCCTGGAGGGACAGCAAGCTGCTCCGGGACTGAGATGATAAAAAGACTGGTCTTTAGACTAGCTCAGAAATAGTCATTTTGAGTGTCCATTTATTGCCTCCCCTTCACAGTCCTATTGTGCTTTTGTCATATTTCTAAGAGTACTTCTATGAATAAAGTGATGCTGATTTAGTGTAAGCCTATAGGACACTGTACATTGTCAATCTCTTCACCAGCAACCACCTCCATTTAAATGTTTCTTTTTCAATAAAACAATATTAAGGGAAAACTGTGATGATCTATGATAAAAATTTGAGTGGATTCAGAGAGACCAAAAGTTTGTTGAAATAGTTAGGAATAAAGTATAATAGAAATTTGATCTATATAATTCAAGTCAGCAACATCTGGACAAACAAATTCTCCCTTCACAGTCTTAAGTTTTATGTGATTTCGTAGTGAAATGCAAATAAAATTGAGTCTGGGATTCCATCTTACTGATGTCAGAATGGTTAAGGTCAAAAACAAAAGTGACAGATAATGCTGATGGTGATATGGATGAATGGGAATGCTTATCAGTTGCTGCTATGAGTGCATACATTTATATCCACTCTGGTGCACACATTTATATTAAAATTACCATTACAAGTGTCCTTTGTTAATTAGTATTGCCCATATATTTCATTCACTACCTATGAACTTTATCTTTAACATTTCACCACATTCTCCTTTATTTTTAATAGCTACTTTCTTTATTTATATTTCAAATTATATCCCCTTTCCAAGTTTCCCCCCCAAAATTCCCCTATCTCCTCCCTCCTCCCACTACTTCCCATCCCACCCACTTATGGACTTTATTAAAACCACAAACATCAATTATATATCTGTTTAAAATAAAGCAACTCTTTTTTCCAACATGAGGTATTGAATATCTACTTATCATCATTACCATCAGCAGCACATGTAAATCTATCTGTAAAATCTTCCAGGAGGAATGTCTCAGCTAGAAAATATGGTTTTGACTTGATAACTCAGTCCTTCATGTTCCCCTCACAGGGCTGAGCCCTATCAGTTCTTCTGGGAAGGTATTGTTGACCTGGTTTCAAGACGACCTCCAGTACCATGTGAAGCCCTCAACTCAGGGACCTGAGAGATGTAGAAGCTGGGAATTTTGCACCATGTGTATGTACTTCATTACATTTTGAGTTTTATAATTCTTTTCTGTTCATAGTGTACTTTTAATAATTTAATATCAAGCCCTTGTATGATTTTGTTGACTCCGGATAAGAGATAAGAAGAAAGTAATTTAATTAAAGACTGTCCTTGTGGATGTCCAGAATCCAGATGATAGTGATGAAATGATGTCCTCAGACCAACACCATATCACTGCTATTTAGGTATGAATTTAGACAGTGTTTACTACAATGCCCAGGATTTGAAGGGCAACTTTATCTGAGCACAATTTTGGGGACCTCCTGGTATCAATTACATCATTGTCCTGTCCTGTGATTAGAGTATGAGAATCCGTAAATCATGTGTGGTGTCCACAGTTTGTGTACCACATCTATCCAGGTTTTCAGATTTACTTTCAGAACATCTTCTGCCTGCTGTGCTGTCATCCAGGATTCACAAAATCTGATAGAACTGAACAATAAAAGCAATATTTCTCTCCATTTAAATTTATAACAAATTGGGAGAAGTAAAAGAATGAAGGCACTGACCAGTGAATAAACAGAAATCAGGAAAATGTGAGCGAGGAAATTGATAAATAATTACAGTCAATAAACCATCACTCTTTTTGTGTAATTAAACATTCACATCTGCCCGCCTGCGGA
This sequence comes from Mus minutoides, assembly GCA_902729485.2. Taxonomy (NCBI): domain Eukaryota; kingdom Metazoa; phylum Chordata; class Mammalia; order Rodentia; family Muridae; genus Mus; species Mus minutoides. The sequence goes on from LR750772.1 coordinate 89,892, forward strand.
TAACACTTATTCTTACACTAAGTCTACAAGAAGTCTACATTCTCCATACATCTCTCTCTCTCTCTCTCTCTCTCTCTCTCTCTCTCTCTCTCTCTCTCTGTGTGTGTGTGTGTGTGTGTGTGTGTGTGTGTGTTTGTGTAGGTGAAAGAAAATACATTCTGACAAGATTCACATAGGTGGCGATTTCTGGCATCAGGCAGAGCAAGACAAAGGCAGAAGATAAAACAAAGTTTTAAGTTCTTCATGTATCCTTCATGCAAAAATACAATGTAATGATCCCTGGATGAGTGAACAGAGTCAAAAACCTTGTTAGGCTAAGGGTCTCTCTCAGACTTTCTCCTTCTATTCAGCATTCATCTGAAGTGTTTCATTCTGAGGACTCTGGTAGTCAGTTAGATACACTTTATGGGAATCAGAAGTGAGCTCTTTTGATTCTTATCACAAATTGGTTTCTCCTGAGTCCAAAAATTTAAGTACATTATCAGAATGAGCACTTAATGAGGGAATGCAAATCTCTCCTGACTCCACCCAATCTTAGGTTAAAAAGCCAGTGGTGAGCCTCCATAATCATCCTTCTGCAGCTGTGGACAGGCTTCTGTCCTCACTCTTGCTGCTGATTGTCCCTACATGAGTGCCAGGGATTCCTAAGGGACAAGGTTTTCTTTTTCTTTTTTCTTTTCTTTTTTTTTCTTCTTTTTTTTTGAGTTTTAGAACATCTCATTTATTTTTACAAAATAAACTTATAAAGCAGATACAATTATTTCCTTTTATTAGGATATAAAAGTAAAATTGAAGATACCCTATTTGATCACAGTCATGTGAGAGATGACAGAGATAAATTGTAGATAAGCATTGTCTGGTTCCAAATATTTTGTGTTACTAACTTAGTACAGTGTTTATGACATATCATTATCATATATATTCCTTGACTTTTTTGTTCAAGAGTATTGTAAACTTTGACCATATTAAGCCATTGTCCTCTCCTGGTCTCTTTCTTCCTTCTAATGGTCGTCCTTCATTCCTCAAACAGTTTTCCTTCTACCTTTCTATTTATATGTTTCATCTAGCTTCTATCTATCTATCTATCTATCTATCTATCCATCTATCTATCATCTATCATTTATTTGTCATCTATCATTTATCTATATATCTATCCATTAATTGTCTATCTACTTATCTTTCTATACAGTTTGTATTTATGTATATCATTCTTGGCCCAGATTACTTTTTAAATTTTTTATTAGATATTTTCTTCATTTACATTTCAAATGCTATCTCAAAAGTCCCCTATGCTCTCCCCCTCCAGGCTCCCCTACCCATCCACTCCCACTTCTTGGCCCTGGTGTTCCCTTGTACTGTGGCATGTAAAGTTTGCAAGACCAAGGCGCTTCTCTAGGGACGAGGTTTTCTAGCTTCCCTCTATCCTAACTTTATCTGTATTATTTTCTTCACAGATGTTCTTTCCCAGGTTCCTCTGAAGGAATCTGTCCCTGGGAGAGTGCGGCCCTCCCAGCCTGTCATTCTTACTTGGTCTTTCTCCGAGGTTTCAGTGAGCACTTCTGGTATAGGTGTGAGCTAGATTCATCAGCCCTCAGGGAAGGGTCTGGCATGGCTGGCATCAATTTGGTGGGGTGATGAAAAGTGGTACAACCTATCCCTGAAGAGCTGGTTCACAATCTCCGAAGACACCTCCAACAACCAAGTATTCCTCCAGATCATCAGTGTGGACACTGTAGATACTGCCACATACTATTGTGCTCAGAGAGCACATTGACACAGTCTCAGTTTTTATCTGTACAGTATTCAGGATGGTTCTCAGCTCAGTTACTACCTATTATATCAGAAGATGGTATGGGCACAGCTTTCCTTCTGGCCTATGTGGTTTCCTGTTTCCTCTTTGTTTAAGAGCCCTGTATTCCTGATATTCAACCTAGGGTTCTTTTAAGATGTTCAAAAATGATCCTGTCTGTGTTTGGTTTTGTAAAGATGAAGGATGTTTTGTGCCTACAATAGTGGGCTCAGAGTTATGGTTCTACTCAGGCTTAGCCCACAATCCCCACATCAGAAAATTCAACATAATTGCAGTGTTCACCTAAAATATGTAGCTGTATAAGAGGATCCTGATCAGTACCGAATGAACACTTTCAAATACAGTGATTGGCTAAAACTGTCTCATGGATACTCTCAAATATTTCAAGCTATTCTGAAGGGTACGTGATCCTCTCCAAACATGATTATAACACCATATTATTACAAGAAAAAGCCTCTATATTTCAGTGAACATGAAGAATTTGAGCCTTTGCCCAAGTACAAATGTAAGCACTCCTAACTGGTGTTCATGGAACTTTATGTATTTTGTATGGTATCAGGAGGAAAATATAATCACCCAGGTATATACCTCTTTACCTAAAATACTTACCTTCCTATGGGGTTAATATGTTAATATGTACTAATTTAAATTATAATAGCTAATTGGGAATAAAAGTAAGATAATGCTTGAATTTATGATCAAGAAACATGAGTCTTGATATTTTTATTTAAGGTAAGGCTGTGCATAGTAAAACTATATTCTTATATTCAGGTTGGAGATAACATTAGCAAATGTATCTACCATAATTGGGTCAATAACTTTAGAACAGAAGTGTTTGATCACACACTGAATCATTATCTAGTTCCCAGGATATGACCAACATTGCTGTTAAAATATTCTTTTATTTTGCTTTGATTTTCAAAGAAGGGATTCTCTGTATATTTCCGGTTGTCCTGTTACTGCAGACAGGGTTAGCCTCAAACTCAGAGATCCACAAATCCCTACCTCCCAAATCCTGGGATTTAAGATATTTGCAACTACTATCTTGGTATTTTGAAATACTCTCAACAAATATATTTAATCATCCCAAGTTGATTCATTGGATTCTAGGGGAAGGACTGAAGCAATGTGTTAATCACTGATATATTATAAGAGGAAGATGTCTATGTAAAACCACACTACTTAAGTAGGAAAGCAATCCTGTGCACTGCAACCTATGTGAGCCATCAGCATCCCATATACTGGAGTATTAAGTACAGCATTGTAGTTATTGCCCAGCATAACAGGTGTTCTGAAATGCCAACATAAAACCATCTAGTACCCTGGATTGTAGGGATAACTGTTCCTATATAGTCAGAAGTCACTGATACCCTGATGCTGCTGCCGTGTGAACTAACAATTCATAGAACATTACATGGATTCTGACCAGTTATGAAAAATAGGAAATGGATTCATAAGGTTCTCTTCCTTCTGTCCTTCAATATTAGGCACATCCAATTTGTGAACCTGAAGTAAGAGTACCATATACACGAATATATTTAATTTATGTAGTATATATTTTTCTTTTAATATGAGTAGCTATTCTTCAGATATTTAAATATACACACTCACATATTCCTACATAGTGCTATTGGTTTCTCTCATTCCTGCGACAATATGTCAAATCTATCCTTCATTAGCAAAAATATCAAATCCAGTAAAGTTTAATTAACACATGTCTTGCCTAGGAAGAAGAGGATTCTTGATTGGAAATGTGCACAGGGAGAGATACAGCATTCTAAGCACACATATTTCCACACATTAGGACTACTTCCAATGAGAGTATTCTTCTCCCTTCATCCCATGTAGAAAGAGTGCAGCAGTCTTCTTTGTCTGCCAACCCAGAGCACCTGAACATTTCTCCCACTCATTTTATTCCCACATGCCTGCTGCCCTACAAAGTTTGTAATAATTTATGTAGATACCTATCATTAGTCTAGTACTAATGACTGAGTACTAAACTACAGATGAGTCATCTATATAAATGTTCTACACCAAATCCAAGGACAATCACAAAGATGGGTTTGAAAGAACATAAGATAACATTGTGGAGTGAATAGTCATTAAATATAATCTCAGGACTTGACAGTGTCACATGAACTCTCAGCAGCTATAGTTACCAGCACAAGATCTGAACAAATCGAGGCAATCAAAGTTACAGCCTGACAGTCTATGAAAGAGCTGAGTCTATGAAAAAGGGTCAGTTTTTTTTTTTGGAGGGGGGGGGATAGAGTCTTAATGGAAACTCCCAAGAACACAAAGGTCATAATGGGGTAGTCAATCATGAAATGTTTTATTTATGAATGAAGATTCTAAAAAATAAAAATTATTCTGAAAGGTAGAAATTTTGTATTTTTTACGTTGTGAATGTTTTCCCTTAAAAAAGTCTTCTTGACAAATCAGAAAGAACAATTTGATCCCTTGGGCCCACAAGGTAATACAAAATCTGAATCTCCTAAATTGATTTCTAAGTATCATGCACACTCCTTGGTACATGTGTGTTCTTTTCTCACCACTAAATAGAGAATAACAGTTTAAAAGATATGACAACATGGATGGGGAGGTATGTGCGAGGGCCCATATGAAGCTAAGGGTCCATTGACATTTCATAATTAAAGAGGAAAATTTAGCTATTTTTTAGGGAATTTTTCTGTAGGTTCCCTATGTACTATATGTATAAAATTCCATGCATTGGACTCATTATTTTATTAGTTAATAAACCAAAAAGGGTCAGGTTTTTTTTGGGGGGGGGTAGAGTCTTAATGGAAACTCCCAAGAACACAAAGGTCATAATGGGGTAGTCAATCATGAAATGTTTTATTTATGAATGAAGATTCTAAAGAATAAAAATTATTCTGAAAAGTAGAAATTTTGTATTTTTTATGTTGTGAACGTTTTCCCTATAATCTCTACACTTTCTTTACTTGGCCTCCTACTTTTCACATTACTGTACTAGAAATTTTCATTTATACAATACTATTATTTTGTATAAATAAGTGTATATAACAGTGTGATATCTAAGAACTAAAACTGAGAGACAAATTTGATGTCTGTGTTTCGAATATGCTCTTAATTAATACAGTTACCTCCAGTCGCATCAATTTTCCTAAAATTGATATGTTTCCAATTCCTTTGTGATGAAAAACTTCTGTTATGTTGCACATAAAAACATGGCTTCTTGAGTCAAACCTCTGTTGATAGGATAAAGTTTATTTCCTTTATTTATTCATTTTGTTAGTGCTGCATTAGTCATATACAAGCATTTCTGAAGTATATATACTTTTGGTCATTTGGGTGAGTTTTTTACTATATAACATTTGGAAAGGCAATTGTTAATTGTATTTATTGTAAGGATGCTGTACAGTCTCCAAATTTAACTATTTTTGAAACTTCCCATCACTATCATTTTCCTATAATCATCTTCAAATCTATCTGATAACCTTGTCAGAAGTGGAGCAACTGTCTCAGGCTAGAAATCTTTTTAGACCTAGGCCATGATGTTACATCCACCTCATCTGCACACTGATCATGGAATATGAACATGGGTATGGGATGAATTTCCTCAGAAAGGATTATGACTTGAACCTCAGAATCATGCTGCCTAACCCTGGTGTTCTCTATGTCCAGCTTGTGGAGCAAGACTAGTTTTTTATCTAAGAATTACCCTGCTGATGAATATTTAAATTATGGAAACCTGTGGTGACAAATACAGGAATGTTCACACTCCAAAATAATGCATGCTCACTGCCCTCTATATAGTGACAGAGAACACAGGACCTCACCATGGGATAGACCCAGACCATACTCTTTCTGGGGGCAACGTCTGCATGTAAGGAGCTCCCAATTCCAGATTTGAGGATGGATAACACTGTGAGATGAAAAAATATCCAATTTTTCTTCCATCCACAGTTGTTCACTCCCAGGTTCAGCTGCAGCAGTCTGAGCACAGAGGTGGTGAAGCCTGTGTCCTCAGTCAAGATGTCCTGTAAGGGTTCTGGCTACATCTTCACCAGCTACTATATGTCCTGGGTAAAATAGATGACTGGACACAGCCTTGAGTGGATTGGATGAATTATCCTGGAAATGGTGGTACTTACTACAATCAAAAGTTCAAGGGAAAGGCACACTGACCACGTATAAATTCTCAAGCACAAGTTACTTGCATCACAACAGCCTGAGATCTAAGGACCCTGCAGTCTATTACTGTGTAAGACACAGTGTTGCAACCAGATTCTTAGAGTGTCAAAAATCTTGGAGGAGCAGCAAGCTGCCCTGGAACTGAGATGGCAGATATGATAAGCTTGGATATTTAAATGGACATAATCAGTTTGAGTGCTCCCCCCCTTTTTGCCTGCTCTACTTAGAGACCTAAATTTCATTTGTCAGCTTTGCAAAGGACATCTGTGAATAAAGTCTTGCTAATTAAGGAAGCTCTGAGAGTTCCCCATAGCTTGTCAATCTCTTCACATGCGACCATTCCCATTGACATGTTTTTTGTTTAATAAAACAACAAATAAGAGGAACTGTGATTATTATGTAAATATCTCTGTATTCTGAGATATAACATAACTTTTTTTGGTATAGCTGGGAATAAAGTATAATACAAATTTGACCTGTAACATCCAAGTAACCTCTGTGTAAAGACAAACTCTTTACACAGTTTTAAGTCTTAAGTGACTTCCTAGTATGTTGCCAAATTTGGCTCTCTGTTCTATCAGAAGTTTCATTCCCATAGATTGTAACAGATGTTTATATCACAGTGCATAGTCACATAAAGTAATTCTTGTAAGTTGGGCAAAAGTATTGCTAAATTACTTTTCAAATACCCCATTTATCAATACAGTGCATGTACATGGTAGCTATGTTAGGCTCTGGTGTTGTATGATAACATCTGGTCTCATAAATACTGCACCAAGTCCCTGTAATCAGCCCTACAGTTGCTAGCCTTTACAGAACATGAACCTACATGGAATCAGTATTAAGTATCACAGTGGGCTGCAAGCCTGGAGCTTAGACTTGTGCCACTGAGTATGAATTTGTGTTTCTCTGCATCTACCTGTGTTTCTTGTGCTTTGTCTGTGCTGCTTTCCTTTCTGTTTATTTTCTTTGTGGTATTACAGATTTGCTATTCTGTTAGCTCATTCTGTTTTTCCTTTTTATTATTTTTAGGTTCTGTTTGTTTTCTAATTAGGTAAATGAGGTTATCTGAGAAAGAAGGATCACGGAGGTGCTGGGGAAGGAGAATCACTAATCAGAATACAGTGTATGAAAAATATCTTCCAATAAAATATACAAAACAAATGTAAGATCCAAAGTTTGTCCTATCTACAAGAAACAGAGGGACAAAAATGGAGCAGAGATTGAGAGAATGGGTAACCAATAACTGGCCCAATTTGAAATGCATCCCAAGGGCAAGCACCAATCCCTGACAGTATTAATGATACTTTGTTATGCTTGCAGAGAGGAGCCTACCCTTACTGTCCTCTGAGAGGCTCCACCTAGCAGTTGACTGAAACAGAGTCAGGGACCCGTCGCCAAACATTGGATGGAGCTTGAGGACTTATGGAAGACATGGGGGAAGAACTGAGGGCCATAAAATGGACAAGAACTTTATAGGAAGTCCAACAGAGTCAACTAACTTGAACTGTTGGGGGGATATCAGATACAGAACCACCAACCAAACAGCATACCTTGGCTGGACCTACCCCTCTTGCACATCTATAGCGGATATTTAACTCTGTGTTCAGTCTTCATGTGTGTGTCCCAGCAAATTTATCAGGGTCTAAAAAGATCTAGTGCTTAAAAGGAATCTTCTCAACTGTCTAGTCTCTGTAATCTGGCCTCAATGGGAGATGATGTGCTTCCTGCTTGATGTGCCAGTGGGGAATACCTGTGCTTGGCCTACACTCTCAGAGGTGAAGGAGAGGGACAATTGGGGGACAATTATATGAGGGTAGACTGTGAAGGTGCGGCAACCAGGTTTTAAAGTGAATAAATAAATAATGGGAAAATTAAAAACAATCAAAATTCTGATATTACTTTTGTGTAAGTATTACATAGGCCCAAGTTTGCAGACTTTGTTTCCTGTCTCTGTTTAAACTGTTCAAAGTTTAATCAGAAGCCAATAGTTAGTAAGAATTTAAGGCAATTGTGTGTGCAAAATGCATACTGTTAAGTTTTTGTAAAAAAAAAAAATTAAGTAAAATATTTGGGCTTTAAACTGTATGTGTGTGTGTGTGTGTGTATGTGTGTGTGTCTATGTTTATGTATTTTCAGTAAGTAATTTTCTGTTATCGAGCTCTAAATGCATATAGTAATTTCTTCTAAGAAAACTTCTTCTTTCTTGAGGTCATCTGCCATGGACTGGCCTCAGTCTGCCCCCCTCAATCCACAGGAGAAATCAGGGTTCTGATTACAGACGAGCAAGGATGACAAACAAATATGGACACAGAGAGAATGTGGTATCTGAATGTAATTTGTCAAAGTGAGCATCAGTCTTATATATTACAGAAAATAAAGAAGTTAAGTGATACATTAGGGCCATCCAGGTACATAGAAGTTATGTGATGCAAAATTACTTTTACAACAAACAAGAGGAATGTGTATTAAAAGCTAACAGGAACCAACTGGAACAAAATCAATGTTAACACCTGGAATCAAAAGCAGCCCCACCTAAGGTCAGCTTAATCATAGAAGTCAGGGACAAGGGCTTCATGCCCTTGACAAAGTTTCAATTCTATTCTAGTGTATAGTCCACCTATCCTCTAGGCCATTGTAAATTCCTGTGTATGGAAGTGGCTCAGATATCTATAGTTCTAAGTATTTACTCTAGTTCCATCTTCTACCACAATCTTCCTTGTTTCTAGGTCATTGTAAATTCCTGTGTAGGGCAGTGATTGAGCTATCCATTTGCAGGGTCAGCTCAAGGACTTCCTAGGACATTGGAACACTGGTTAAAGCTTTAGATGTAGATCCCACTCCACTTGATGGGGAACCCACATGAGGATTGTACTGCACTTATGCTACATATTTTCAAGAGCCAGGGTCCAGGCAAATATGCTTTTTGGTTGGTGGTCAGTCACTGAGAGCCCCTAAGAGTTTAGCATACTTGACTCTATTGGTCTTCCTTTGTTGTTTCTATCCCCTCTATCCCACAATCCTTCTTCTAACTCTTCCATAAGGCTTCGTTTTTTTAAAAAAAAATTCTTTCTTTCTTTCTTTCTTTCTTTCTTTCTTTCTTTCTTTCTTTCTCTCTCTCTTTAATTTTTAAAAAAATTTTAATTTATTTTTTTACAATCCATGTTCCATTCCTTGCCCACCATCTACCCTCTGACTGATCCATATCCCACACCTCCTCCCCTCCCCACCCCACCCCATATCCAAGTGGATGCCCCTATCCCCAACGCCTCCTGACCTCTAAATACCCTGGATACTACAGTCTCTTGAGGAATAGCTCCATCATCTCTGAATGAACACAGACTCAGCAGACCACTATTGTATGTGTGTGGAGGCCTCAAATCAGCTGGTATATGCTGCTTGGTGGTCCAGTGTTTGAGAGATCTCAGGGGTCCAGATTAATTGAGACTGTTGATCCTCCTACAGGATTATCCTTCACCTCAGCTTCTTTCAGCCTTCCCTAATTCAACAACAGGGGTCAGCTGCTTCTCCCCATTGGTTGGGTGAAATACCTGCATCTGCCTCTTTCAGTTGCTTATTGGTCTTTCAGAGGGCAGTCATGATAAATCCCTTTTTTGAGCGCTCCATTGCCTCAGTAATATTGTCAGGCCTTGAGACCTCCCCTTTAACTGTATTCCACTTTGGGCCTGTCTCTGGACCTTCTTTTCCTCAGGATCTTTTTTTTTTTTTAATTATATATTTTCTTTATGGGCACAGGGGAAAGATTCCTGAACAGAACACCAATGGCTTGTGCTGTAAGATCAAGAATCAAAAAATGGGACCTCATAAAATTGCAAAGATTCTGTAAGGGAAAGGACACTATCAATAAGACAAAATGACAACCAACAGATTGGGAAATTATCTTTACCAATCCTAAATCCAATAGGGGGCTAATATCCAATATATATAAAGAACACAAGAAGTTGGAGTATAGAAAACCAAATAACCCTATTAAAAAAGGTATACAGTGCTAAACAAAGAATTATCAACTGAGGAATACTAAATGGCTGAGAAGCACCTAAAAAATGTTCAACACCCTTTGTCATCAGGGAAATGCAAATCAAAACAACCCTGAGATTCCACCTCACACTAGTCAGAATGGCTAAGATCAAAAATTCAGGTGACAGCAGATGCTGCCAAAGATGTGGAGAAAGAGGAACACTCCTCCATTGCTGGTGGGATTGCAAGCTGGTACAACCACCCTGGAAATCAGTTTGGCAGTTCCTCAGAAAATTGGACACAGTTCTACTGGAATATCCAGCAATACCACTCATGGGAATATACCGAGAAGATGATCCAACTTGTAATAAGGATACATGCTCCACTATGTTCATAGCAGCTTTATTTATGATACAAAGAAGCTGGAAAGAACCCAGATTTCCCTCAACAGAGGAATGGATACAGAAAATGTGGTACATTTACACAATGGAGTACTACTCAGCTATTAAAAACAATGAATTTATGAAATTCTTAGACAAATGGATGGATCAGGAAGATATAATCCTAGGTGAGGTAATCCATTCACAAAAGGACACACATGATATGCACTCACTGGCAAGTAGATATTAGGCCAGAAGCTCAGAATACCCAAGATACATTTTCTAAAACACATGAAACTCAAGAAGAAGGAAGACCAAAGTGTGGACACTTTGATCCTTCTTAGAAAGGGGAACAAAATACCCATGGAGGGAGTTACAGAGACAAAGTTCAGAGTATAAACTGAAGGAATGACCATCCAGAAACGTCCCCACCTGGGGATCCATCCCACAAACAACCACCAAACCTAGACACTATTGCAGATGCCAACAAGAGCTTGATGATGGGAACCTGATATAGCTGTATTCTAAGAGGCTCTGCCAGTGCCTGACTAATACAGAAGTGGATGCTCACAGTAATCCATTAGAAGGAGCACAGGGTCTCCAATGAAGGAGCTATATAAAGTACCCAAGGAGCTGAAGAAATTTGCTGTTCCCTAGGAGGAACAACAATATGAACTAACCAGTAACCCCAGGGCTCCATGTGACTAAAGCATTAATTAAAGAAAACACAAGGAGAGACACATAGCTCTAGCTGCATATGTAGCTGAGGATGGACTAGTCCATCATCAATGAGAGGAGAGGTCCTTGGTCCTTTTAAGTTTCTATGCCCCAACATAGAGGAATGTCTTGGCCAGAAAGTAGGAGTTGGTGGGTTTGGGGGCAGGGAGAGGGGAGAGACAATAGAGGATTTTTGGAGGGGATAACATTTGAAATGTAAATAAAGAAAATATCTAATAAAAAATTTAAAAATTGAAAAACAAAACAAAACAACCACAATCAGTAAATGGGTCTGCACAATACTGAGAAGATTCTGTAGGGCAAAGAACACTGTCACAGGGACATAAAATAGCCTACAGAATGGGGAAAGCTCTTCAATCACTTCAGTTGTGACAGAAGGCTGATACCTAATATACATACTCAAGAAACTAAATATCAGCAAAAACTGATCCAATTTAAACATGGGTGGTAAGTCTAAACAGAATTCTTTTTTTTTTTTTTTTTTCGAGACAGGGTTTCTCTGTATAGCTCTGGCTGTCCTGGAACTCACTTTGTAGAACAGGCTGGCCTCAAACTCAGAAATCTACCTGCCTCTGCCTCCCGATTGCTGGGATTAAAGGCATGGGCCACCACGCCTGGCTAAACAGAATTTTTTTTCAATCATATATAAAAGAACTTTTTTCCAAATTTTTATTAGATATTTTCTTAATTTACATTTCAAATGCTATTCTGAAAGTCCCCTCCCCCCTCCCTGCTCCCCTGCCCACCCACTCCTACTTCTTGGCCCTGGCATGCCCCTGTATTGGGGCATATAAAGATTGCAGTACCAAGGGGCCTCTCTTCCCAATGATGGCCGACTAGGCCATCTTCAGCTACATATGGAGCTAGAGACACAAGTTCTGGGGGTTCTGGTTAGTTCATATTGTTGATCCTCTTCTACGGTTGCAGATCTCTTCAGCTCCTGGGGTTCTATCTCTAGCTTTTCCATTGTGGGCCCTGTGTTTCATCTTATAGATGATTATGAACATCCACTTCTGTACGAGACAGTTATATCAGGGTCCCTTAAGTAGGCACTATCTGTCCTATGCCATAGTGTCTGAGTTTAATGACTGATTATGGGATGGATCCCCCCCCCTGGTGGGGCAGTCTCTGTATGGTCCATCCTTTCATCTTAGCTCTAAAGAGAATTCTTAACAAAGGAATCACTATTGAAATGGAAGCACTTAAAGGAATGGTCAGCATCCTTAGCTGATCATGCAATGAAAATCAAAATCAGTCTAGGACTCCATCTTACAAATGTCAGAATGGCTTAATCTAAAGTCACAAGTGATGGATGATGCTGATGAGAATGTGGACCAAGGTGAACACTTCTCAATTCCTGGTAGGAGTGCCTACTTTTATAGTGACTCTGGAGCATACATCTACATCAAAATGTCCATTACAAGTAAATATCCTGTTAGTTAATATTGATCATAAGTATTTCATTTATTACATATGAAGTATATTGAAATGCAAACATCAATTGGTATTTATTTCAAAGGAAGCTACAAAGTTTCAAACATGAGGTATCAATTGTCATTCATCATCATCACCATCAATAGTGTATGTAAATCTATCTGTAACTTCTTCCATGGACAGGAGGGTTTCTTTTCTTTTTTTTATTAGATATTTTCTTCATTTACATTTCACATGTTATCCCGAAAGAAAGTCCCCTAAACCCTCCCCCATTCCCCGCCTTGCTCCCCTACCCACCCACACCCACATATTGGCCCTGGCGTTCCCCTGTACTGGGGCATATAAATTTTGCATGACCAAGGGGCCTCTCTTCCCAATGATGGCCAACTAGGCCATCTTCTTCTATATATGCAGCTAGAGACATGAGTTCTGGGGGTACTAGTTAGTTCATGTTATTCTTCCACCTATAGTGTTGAAGACCCCTTCAGCTCCTTGGGTACTTTCTCTAGCTCATTCCTTGGGAACCCTGGAGGGTTTCTTCCGAGGTGAACTATGATTGTAACTTGGAAGTACAGTCCTTGATGTTCCATTCACAGTGTTTAGCCCATGTAGCTCTTCTGGGCAAGAGTAAATGTCCTGATTCCAAGGTGTCCTCCATTACCATGTGAAGCCCTCAGCTCAGGAAAAGGAGAGCAGGGGAAGCTGGATATTTTGTATCATCTGGACTTTGTTTCATTTTGATTTTCATCATTCATTTTTTGAATAACAAAGATTTTTAAGTCAAATTTGTAATATCAGTCCCTTGTGTGAATTTTGTGACTCAGGATAAGAAAGATGAAGAAAATAGGAAAATTAAAGACTATCTTTGTGGCTGTCCAGAATTCTGAAATGATGTCTTCACACCAACAAAATACCACTGCCACTTACATATGAATTTACACAATGTCCTGGATTCAAAGGCCAGATTTGTTCACAATAGTCTGGACCTCATCTGGGATCAGTTTCATCACTGTCCTGTCTTGTGTTTAAGGTATTAGAATCCTTTATTCTGGCGTGATGCCTCAGGATTATGTTCTATGTACATCCTGGTTTGTAGATTTATTTACAGAATATTTCCTTATCAGATTAAAAACTAGCTCTAATATTGTATGTAGAACTTCAGGTTACTGTAGGGATTTCTGAGATTAATGATGATTACATTTTAGGGATTCATTTTCATTCACTCATTTCCAAAGTCAAATACTAATGGCTGGATTATATTTGCATCTCATAAAATAAGATCTTGTCTCTATTAGCAGACATCATAAAGCATGTAAACGAATGTCTGGTTGGTGATATACTCTTTGCATATCTTCAATCATATTCCTTACCCCATCAATATATAATATGCTTTCCACACAAAATCATAATACTACCATCATTTTCAATTCAAGTGATGGAGAATTTCTGAAGGATGAATTCATCATTCCATTTTATCTATCAATTGTTTCCATTGTAAACCTTTCCTTTCACATATCACTGTGATAAACAGGGAGACCCAGTCATGCCTAAAGCACCGATTGAAAATATATTAAATAAACTTTCACCTTGAATATATCTGAGACTTAGAATTTTGAACACTTAAAAGCCATTCATACTTAAAATTTTGAGTATGTGAGCTGCTCCAAAGTTTCCACACTATTTTATATTTTTTAAGACTCCATTTGCAGGGTGCTTAACATCTTCATTTATATTACATAGTTAGAATACTTTTATAGAATATATAGAAACCTTTAATTTTTGTACTGAACAAATTAATACAAATACTCAGACTTTTAATCTCAGACCCAGAACTACTCCATGAACAAGTGAAATATTCAGGAAGAATATTTTCATTCATTGCAGCTCCTATCATGGTCATAAATTAACATCATACTTTTATGCCCTCCATTGACCAAGCATCTGAAGTGCAGTATCCTTATGCCTTGTTAGCTATGATGTTCTCTCTCAGTAGAGTCTGATGTCTGCATTTCCCATATTCAAGACCAGCAGTCCTTATATCTCTGACCCCCTGGTGTCTTCTTTCAATCATGACAATGTAGGCAAGTCCCAATATCATTTCATCATCTTTTGTCTCTTGTGGACTCTTCTTACTATCTGTCTTTGATGAGGACATTTGTAAGGTCATTAAATATCATGGAGAGAATTTAAGATATTCTCAAATATTCTCCTATCTAAAAACATAGTACTCAACTATAGGTGAAAAGTCCCTATAATATTGATAACCCTGGGAAAAGGAACACAACCTTTAGTGCAGGTCTTATTGCCCATCCTACTCTAGGGTTTCAGTCAGCTGGCACTCGGCATTCTGGGTTTCATTTCTTTTTACAACGTTGCTACAACTTTGTGGTAAGATCATATTTCATGTCTTACACATACCTTGATATCTTTATCTTTCTAAAGTTTTTAAATATAAATATATTTTATTCATAAAATAAGTACTCAATTTGTGCACCTTTGTTGATGAAATTAGTAGTTAACTCATAACTATTTCCATATACTCAATCATTTCATACCAAAAATTCACTATGAAAGCTGTCCAAATTTAGGCTATTCCTATTAATTCTATGTTCTAAAGATAATCATTTACAGAAACAAAGAAGAATACATTATGCTTTAACATCTCTGAAATTTTGATGAAAATCTCCCAGGCCCAGTGCGTGACTTCCAGCATCTTCTGCCCAGTGTGCCATTCTCTAAAATGCTTAGCATCTAACAGATCTGAACAAACAAACAATTTTTCTCTGCTTTTGATATTTTCACAAATAGTGGTCACTATATAAATGAAGTCACTGGCTATAGAGTAAACAGAAATCCGAAAAATGTGAGGCAGGAAACTGACAGATAACTATAGTCAATGAAACATCACTCTCTTCTGTATCATTATAACATTAACAGGACCCAGTATGCAGGTGATGCATATTCTTAAATTGTACAAGGAGTTTATAGTATTCATACATATTTTTTGTTTGTATGTGTATGAAAGAAAATATGTTCTTACAAGATTCACATAGGTAGCAGTTTTTGGCCTCAAACACAGCAAAACAAAGGAAGGAGAAACATCAATGCTTTGAGTTCTGCCTGTGTCCTACCTGCAAAAACAAAAGGTAATGATCCCAGGTTGAGTGAACAGTCAAGACCCTTCTTGATAGACAAAGGGTCTCTCTCAATCTTGCTCTTCCATACAGCATTCATCAGAAGTGCTTTATTCTCAGGACTCTGGTCTTCAGTTAGCTACTCTTTAAGGGGATCAGAAGTGATCTCCCTTGAAATCTCCTGTGATTCCTATAACAAATTGGTTCCTCTTGAGTTCTAAAACTTAAGTAGAACACCAGGGTAAACACCTGATGAGGGAATGCAAATCTCTCCTGTCTCCAAAGAAACTTGAATTGAAAATCCAAAGCTGGGACTTTGAACTCATTAGTGTGCAACCTTGAACAGGTTACTTCCTCACTTCTTCTGCTGATTGTGCCAAGAATATGCATCACATTCATACTGGCTCCTGTTAATGTTATAATGATCCAGAAGAGAGTGATGTTTCATTGACTATAGTTACCTGTCAGTTTCCTGCCTCACATTTTTCTGATTTCTGTTTACTCAATAGCCAGTGCCTTCATCAACCTGTGTGTGCCAGGGCTCCCCAAGGGATGAACTTTTCTATTCTCACCCTATTTCAACCTTGATCTGCTTTATTTTCTTCATAGAGGTTCTGTCTCAGGTTGCTTGAAAATGCCTGGCCCTGGCATATTGTAATTCTTCCAGTCTCTCAGTCTGACTTGCTCTTTGCATTTTCACTGAGCACTTCTGGTAGAAGCATAAGCTGGATTCATCAGACCTCAGGGAAAGGATTGGCATGGTTGACAACCATTTGTTTGAACCATGATAATTGCTACAACCCATCTTTGAAGAGTCAGCTCACAGTCTCCAAGGATACCTCAACAACCAAGCATTACCCTAAATCATCAATGTGGACACTGCAGATACTGACACATACTTCGGTGTTCAGAGAACAATCTGATACAGCCTCAGTTTTCAGCAGTACAGTATTTCATGCTGGTTCTCAGCTCTGTTCCTTCCTGTTATTATAAGAGGGTATGGCCACCCCTTTCCTCCTGGCTTCTGTGGTTTCCTGTTTGCTTTTAGGTTAAAGGCCTTCCTATTCCTGATAGTCAACCTAGGTCCCTTTTAAGATGCTCACATTGAGTACGCATGTGTTTGGTTTTATAAAGATGAAGAATGTTTGAAGAATGGGAGGCCTCTGTGATGTGCAGAGGCTTCACAAGGGGCTGCAAACCATGCCATCTGGATGAACGCGTGTTGAAACTGTATCCCTTGGGTTATAATAACTGCATTAAAATTCTCCTCCCACAGGGCCACCAGCAAAAAAAGAATGTTTGGCGCCTACACTAGGTGGATCAGAATTATGGTTCCACTCATTCTTAGGCAACAATTCCCTCAGTGGAAAATTCAAAATCATTCTAATGTTCACCACCAGTATTTAACTGTGTGTGCGAAAGGTGGGGATTACTGAATTAACTCCCTCAAATTTATTCATTGACTCAGAGTTTCTCAGGGATACTCTGAAAAATTCCAGGCTATTCCCAAGACTATTTGCTGCTCTTCACAAACTGATTGTAATACCATATTGTTAAAGAGAATGCTTACATATTTCAGTGAACATAAGGAATTAGAGCCTTTGCCCAAATACAATCGTAAGCTCGCCTTACTGGTGCTCATGGAACTCTATGTATTTTGTATGGTATCAGAGGTGAAAAGTATTAATCACTCTGCTATAAAGCTGGTTATGTAAATTCTTATCTTCCTATGGGTCATGTTGGTGCAATAGTGGCACAGATGTTATGGTGTTAATTCTTGATTCTTTGATGAAATTTAAGGCTTTTGATATGGAAGTCATGGCTGACAGTTTTAAATTCTCAAAGAATCTGAAATTGGATAGACTATAGTCCTAGTGGATATCCAAAGTCTATTGTTTTAATAAAGCCTTATAGTAATAAGATGGTTTTAATTACATATCCATAAATACAATTAAATCAGTATATAAATCAACCTTCAATGGAGATGTTTCTTGTAGCATATGGGCAGCCAGAGAGAACCAATAAACAATTACTAGAGTCTGAGACATATTGGAGCACTGTGGTTGTCCTCATCAAGCCTTCCTCTGCAAGGTGAGGGATCATTCTAAAGGAAAAGATGGAAATATTTTAAGAGCCAGAGTTAATGGATGATGCCCAAGAAATAGCCTCATTTAGGCATAATAGTTCAGATGCATTTAGGAACTCACATATACTGTGAGAACAAGCACAGGGCTTAGATATGTTCAAGCCAGTGTGACCCTCCTCGGAGAGGGGGAATTGGACATGTGCTTCCACCTCTAGCTAAAAATCTATCTTCAGATGGTACTCATGTGCATAGAAAAATTAGTCTTCTTCAGTCGAGTCTCACTGACTATTTTAAATATACCTAAAGGTAGGTCCAGGATCTGGACAAACAAAACCAAAACAATAGTGTATTTATAGAGTATTTGTGTCAAATACCTTTGTTTACATACTTTTTGTCTTATTAGTCTTTTCATGTATATTTGATTTCAGATTTTGTGGTCTTTTGAGTTGGTGTAGTTGGTGTATGTGTGTGTAAAGAGAGAGAGAGTGGAGGTAGATACAAACACAGAGAGAGAGAAAGAGAGAGAGGGAGAAAGAGAGTGAGAAAGAGAGTGTGAGAGAGAGAGACAGAGAGAGAGAGAAAGGGGCAGAAATTAATTCTTGATTTTATGTTTTTATTTTGTTAAAGAGTGAGAGAAAGGAAGGCTTTGAATTTCAGTTGATAACAAACAAATGAAGATCTAGTGGATAAGAAAAGTGTGATCAAAATATATTGTATATAACATAGTTTTAGGTAAACAAATGTAGTTTAAGTGAAACAAACTGGGATAGAAGGCCCCAAAATTTGTGTATCTCTTACTATTCAATAAACTAGAACATCATGGAAAGACAATACATGTTTGTTTGATTCTGGCATGTTCATGCATAAACTGATCAGAGAGTTTACAACGAGTTCCAATCATTTGCCTAGTGTTCAATTGATTCATCCCATGTAATTTCTGTATTTCTGCATAGACAATAATCAGGTAAGAATCTATGGAGAACATTAGATATTTCACTGCTGACATATTTTTTTCAGAACCTGTACAGAGTCTTCCTAAGACAATGCTCCCTTACAGACATGATCAAGTCTAGACACAGACAGACAGGATTATGTTTTAAAATAAGATATTTTGGTTTCTATCAGTTTATTGCTCCTTGCCCAATATGACATCATCAAGACAATATTTAAAAACCAATTCCTTGCAGTAATTCTAGTGTTGTTCTCATGGCAAATCTATGTTTAGTTCTTCCAGGTAGAGTTATCACTAATTAGTCATTGTTGGAAATACAAGCTTGCTTCAGCACTGAGTTCAACATAGTTTCAGCTTCTAAGGGTCACCCAGGTTCTGAGTTGCTTCAATATTTTAGTCATTTACATCAACAATCTCAGTGCTTTGTCCAATTATTTTCACTGTCCTCTTATTATATTTATAAAGCAATGTACAGTGGGTGATGGACTGTGATCAGAAGTGAACTGGCTCATCATATTCTGCCAAATGGCTTGCTACTTACATCGTCTTCAGTTCTGGCCTGCTTTTTCCTCTGAATCTGGTTGGCAAAGTCTGCTCCTGACTCTTTCCCAGGTCAATGAGCTGAGATTGGAGTTAGGAGATGGGACATTCAGGAGGAGAATAGGAAGAGGGGAAGGGGAGAGGATATAGGGGAGAGGGAGAGGAGAAAGGGAGAGGAGAAAGGAGAAAGGAGAAAGGAAGAGGGATAGGGAGGGGAGGGGGAGAGGGAGAGAAGGGAGAGGAGGAAGGAGAAATGAGAAAGGAGAAAGGGGAAAGGAGAAAGGAGAAAGGAGAAAGGAGAAAGGAGAAAGGAGAAAGGAGAAAGGAAGAGGGATAAGGATGGGGAGGGGGAGAGAGGAGGAGAGGGAGGGGAAAGAGAGAGAGAGAGAGAGAGAGAGAGAGAGAATTTTCACAAAGTAACATCAGAAGATTGAGGATAGAACTATATAGGATGCAGACTTAGTGTTCAACACAGATTAATGGTGCTCAGCAGCCTGATATCTGAGATCTGCCATCTATTACTGTTCCAGGTTTAGTGTCATAGCCTGCATCTGAGATGTGTCAGAAAATTAAGGAATAGGAAGCTGTCATGGGGTTGAGAAGGCAGGGAAGTTTAGCCTGTATACTTGCTCAAAATTGTGGTTAAATATTGAAGAAAGTTACAGGAGTATTAAGAATTAATTCATATTTCATAAGGAAATTTTGCAACAACCTTGTATGTAAAATTTAGAGAGAAGTATTAAATTAGTGAACTTGCTCAATGTAGTCTTGTGTTGGGGCAAATTTTTGTGTACTGTATAAGACTGTCTTTGTATTATTCACATCCTGATCTCTAGGCAGTGGAAAATTCAGTGAATACCATACTTCAGTATTGCTATTCATATATCTAAGGATATTTTGTGAACACTTGCACTCTCAACTCTTGACTGGTTTAATAAAAACCTGATGGCCTGTCACAAAGGAGTAAAGAACGGGTAGAACTTCTGGAGAGAGAAAGGAACTCTGTGACAGGAGCAGATGTTACCAGCCAGATGAAGAGGAAAAATCAGGACAGGATTGAAGGAGATGTAACTAACAAGCAATTTGGCAGAACATAGATTAATATAGAGCTAGTCAGTAAGAAGAGAAAGATAAGGCTAAAATCTATAATTAATAAATATGTCTTGGTATTTTAATTTAGAACTAGGACAGACAAAGTATATGCCTATACCTATGTTGACATTAATGTGAGCACATGTATTTACCATAATTTGGTCAATAACAATGGAGCAGAAATGTTTGATCATACACTAAATCAATATCTAATTCCCAGAACATGATGAGCATTGCTCTTAATATATTCCTTTGTTGTGCTGTGTTTCCCACACTGGGTTTTTTTGTTGTAGCTCTGCTTGTCCTGAAGCTCTCTCTGTAGACAAACTTAGACTTGAAATCAGAGATCCACATGTCTCTACCTCCCAAATCCTTGAAATAAAGGTATTTTCACTGCTAATTTGTAATGTTGAAATACTCTTAAACAAATATTTTTGACATTTTAGGTCCTTTCATGAATTTTGAGTTGGAGGCTCAAGGAGTATGCATTGATCACTGATTCCAAATGCATGCTTTTCTCTATATCCAATATCCTGCCATGTAATCACATGACAGTTACAGAACACTAACCACAATAATACAAGACCAATTTTCTTTGGGATGACAGGTGTGACAATGATCCTCAGTGTTTTGTTGAGGACTCTTTAGTAATTTCAGATGGTGATTGAGGACATAGTCCAAGATGAATGGAGAATTTCTTAGTAACTTACTTCAGAGGTAAGTTACAGACAGAACATTCCAGAGATTCTCGAAAACATCTTTAAAATGGATGGCACGTGCCTTCAATCCCAGCACTTGGGAGGCAGAGGCAGATGGATTTCTGAGTTCGAGGCCAGCTTGGTCTACAAAGTGAGTTCCAGGACAGCCAGGGCTATACAGAGAAACCCTGTCTCAAACAAAACAAAACAAAACAAAACAAAACAAAACAAAACAAATCCATTTCACACTGCATCTGAGCCCACCAAGCACATTAGTTGCATGGACATGCTACTGCTCAACTAAGACTGGGCATATTAAGTGTAAAGGATGGGAAATCTACCTGCATGTGAGTTCTTGACCAGCAGGGGGGACAATAGGGCTAAGAATACCCATCAGATAGATGCTGCCTTTCTTAACTTATATGTATCTATTGTGATTGTAACACTTCCATGCTCAAACACTGTGGAGACTTTGTGTTAAATAGTTCAAAGATTTATATTTTCTTGTTTTTTTTTTCTTTTCTTTTATATATATATATATATATATATATATATATATATATACATATATATATATATATATATATATATATATATAAATAAAAGCGGACCTCTGAGATCTCTCAGATGCTAGGTCACATTCCAGGCATATATACACGAGTTGGTCTGAAGCACATGGACACATATATGACAGAGAATTGCCTGCTCTGGCCTCAGTGTGTTAGAAGCACCTAATCTTCTAGTTATTTGTAGTCCCTGGCTGGGGAGGCCTGGAGTAGTGGGGTATCCTCTTGTAGACAACAGTCAGAAGGAATAGCATGAGGAACTATGGGAGGGTGGACTTGGAAAGGGCAATGACTGAGCTGTAAAAAAATAAAAGTAATCAAAAATAAATATTATGTGTATGTATATAATGTGTTTTGATCATTGATATTCTTTCCAAACTTATACCAGAACATTCACCACTCACCTGTCCGGCGCTCACCCCGACCAGCAGGAATAAGACACAGGACAATCCAAGTTGTGCTGTGGCTGGACTTGGAAATGTGTAAGAGTTACCCAGGTGGTACTGGTTTTGAAGGCATGAAGGGGTCATGTAGAGTAGCTGAGGCCACAGAAGCACTGTGAGAGGCCATGGAAGGCCATTGGTGAAGGTGCAGCCTCAGTTGCAATTGATGGCCCAGGACTGAAGGGGTCATGCAAAGAAGTAGAGGCTTGGCACCATGAAGAGAGCCTATGAGAGGCTAGTGTTGAAGCCAAGTTACAGTGGAAGACTACAGCGTTTTAGAGATGCCAGTATTATGGGATGACCACCGAGAACAGAAGCAGCAGTGAAGTACAGGAAGCTTGAGACTAGAAGACAAGGTTTGTGCTACAAAAGGCATGGCTGGAAAAGTGACCCAAGCCCTTGGAGGAGCCCAGGAGATCATGAGTTGGATCCCAGACATTGGATGGTTGGAGATTGATTTTAGCTTTTGATTGTGACTGTGCCCTGATATTTTTCCCTCTTGAAGGAAAAAAATATTTTAGTGGATCCCACAGTTAAGAGGCTTTTTTTTCTTTTCTAAATTTTTTTCATTTTTTTATTAGATATTTTCTTAATTTACATTTCAAATGCTATCCCGAAAGTTGCCTCCCCCCTCCCCCCGCCCTGCTCCCCTAACCACCCACTCTCACTTCTTGGCCCTGGCATTCCCCTGTATTGGGGCATATAAAGATTGCAATACCGGGCCGGGCGTGGTGGCGCACGCCTTTAATCCCAGCACTCGGGAGGCAGAGGCAGGCAAATTTCTGAGTTCGAGGCCAGCCTGGTCTACAAAGTGAGTTCCAGGACAGCCAGGGCTATACAGAGAAACCCTGTCTCAAAAAAACCAAAAAAAAAAAAAAAAAAAAAAAAAAGGATTGCAATACCAAGTGGCCTCTCCTCCCAATGATGGCCGACTAGGCCATCTTCTGCTACATATGGAGCTAGAGACAAGAGTTCTAGGGGTTCTGGTTAGTTCATATTGTTGTTCCTCTTATAGGGTTGCAGAACTTTTCAGCTCCTGGGGTTCTATCTCTAGCTTCTCCATTGTGGGCCCTGTGTTCCATCTTATAGATGACTGTGAGCATCCACTTTTGTACGAGACAGCTATATCAGGGTCCCTTCAGTAAACACTTGCTGTCCTATGCAATAGTGTCTGAGTTTAGTGACTGATTATGGGATGGATCCCCCAGTGGGGGTTTTAATTGTAAAAAGACTTTAGATTTTAAAGGATATTGGATATTTTAAAAGGATTGAACTTTTAATATGTAAAGACTGTGGGTCTTTTAAGTTATTTAAGATCTCCGGGATGAGTAAGAACTAAGGGTTGAGGCTTACTAGTGATGTATTTGTGTGTCAAGTTGACAAGGGGTCAATTGTACTGTCTAGTTTTTGTGTCAACTTGACACAGCTGGGTTATCACAGAGACAGGAGCTTCAGTTCTGGAAGTGCCTTTATGAGATCCAGCTGTGGGGTATTTTCTCAATCATGGGGGGAAAGGCCCCTTGTGGGTGGGATCAACTCTGGGCTGGCAGTCTTGTTTTCTATAAGAGAGCAGGCTGAGCAAGCCAGGGGAAGCAAGCCAGTAAGGAACATCCCTCCATGGCTGTATAAGATCCTGCTTCCTGACCTGCTTGAATTCCAGTCCTGACTTCCTTGGTGATGAACAGCTGTATGGAATAAACCCTTTCCTCCCCAACTTGCTTCTTGGTCATGATGTTTGTGCAGGAATAGAAACCCTGATTAAGACACTCTTTTTCCTTAACCACTCAGCAATCCCTGCAGCCCTGTAAGTGCATTCTTTTTCTTTCTTTTTTTTTTTTTTTTTTTTTTTTTTTTTTGCTAGAGAAAATACCCAAGGAGCTGAAGGGTTTTGAAGCCCCATAGGAGGAATAACAATATGAACAATATGAATAATATGAACAATATGAACAGAGCTCCCTGGGACTAAACCACTAAGCAAAGAAAACACATGGTGGTGCTCATGGCTCTAGCTGCATATGTAGCTGAGGATGACCTAGTGGGTCATCAGTGAAAGGAGAGGCCCTTGGTCCTGTGAAGGTTCTATGCTCCAGTATAGGGAAATGTCAGGGCCAGGAAGTAGAAATGGGTGGGTTGGAGGGTGGAGGGGATAGGAAGTTTTCAGAGGGGAAACCAGGAAAGAGGATACCATTTGAAATGTAAATAAAGAAAATATCTAATAAGAAAACACATTTTTAAAAAAGATACTTTTTTTCTTAAGCCAGACAGTGCAACATCATTTTGATAGTGCAAACCTATATGCACTATGCAAGGGAGCTCACAACCCACAGGGGTCACCCCAAGGCCAATAATCCCCATAGAGAGATGAGCTGTGTGAGGAAGAAACTCTTTATCCTCTGTGATTACTTTTTTTGTTTTTTAATTTAATTTTATTTTTATGTGATTACTTTTTAAATGCATTATCTGATCTGCCCTGCTGTGATTGACATGTGATATCTCCATGTCCAAACACAGTAAAGATTCTTTGTTAAACACTTCAAAGACTTATGTTTACTTGTTTTTATTTGCTTTTTTAAGTTTTTGAAAAAAATACAAACAATATATTCTAATAACTCATTTCCTCATCCCAAACTTATTTCAGATCCTTCCTACCTCCCAACTCACCAAAATATACACCTTTTATCCTTTCTGAGAAACCAAAAACAAACAAAAAAAATGAGAAAGTAATTTAAAAGGAATAAAAAACTAAATAACATAAACTACACACACACACACACACACACAATCACTCTCTCTCTCTTTCTCTCCCTCTCTCACACACACACTAATCATGGAAACCAGAAAAACCACAATCTCTAGCTATCATATATAGGTGTAAGTGCAACAAACAGAATTGAAGAAGATATTAGAAAAAAAAGTCTGCAAAAATACCATTGAGTTCATTTTCTGGCTGTCTACCAAATGCTAAGCATATCTTCCATGATTAATTTTGCTAAGCATCACCAATGAATTCCATTAGAGAAAACTAATTTTTCTTTGCATGTGTCAGTTTCAGAACTCATTGGTTAGTAATGATAGCCCATGTCCATCTCCATCTGCTAACTTGGGAATTTTAGTTGGCTTGATTTCAATCAGGGTCTCTGCCTGCAGCCACAGTCTCTGTGAATTC
The DNA here is from genome assembly GCA_902729485.2 of Mus minutoides. NCBI lineage: Eukaryota > Metazoa > Chordata > Mammalia > Rodentia > Muridae > Mus > Mus minutoides. The sequence goes on from LR750772.1 coordinate 115,085, forward strand.
ATATGTGAATCAGCCCAATTGTATCTGGAGGACACTCATTCTTTGGAGTCATCCACACCTTCTGGCTCTTATAATCTTCTCAAGCTTAAAACTTTTTCTTTTTATTATTGTATCTGTTTTACTTTATCATGTTTGCAAAGTCCTCATACTCTACTGTAGCAATTCTAGTCTCTCTGCTTCTACAATTCAATATACCAAACAAAATATTTAAATCTTTGAGCACATATTAGTGAGAAAGTGAAGCACTTGTTTTACGAACAGGAGGGACTTTTTTTTCAGTATATTTTTTCCAGTTCCAATAAAACACTTATAGATAACACAATTCATTTTACCGCTGAGTAATATTCACTTTTCTCTACATATAACTTTTTCATATTTTATTTATGCTTTGTTGGAAATCTGGGATGATCCTTTCTTCTAAATGCTGTAAAGAGCACATGAATAACATGTTGTGAATAAATCTGGATATACAAACATCTATATAATAGTATGTAGTGCCACTTGAGTACATGTTTGGGAAGGTTATTGCTAGGACATAACATAACATTATTTATTACTTTTTGGTGAATTTTTATAGGAAAGTCTTCTTCCCAGGTAAGTGTGGTTAAAGCCAGTGTTTAGAGATGATATAGGCCCTAGTTGCTAAGGGTCATGTTGTCAAACTACCTTATAAATATTAATGTTTATAGCCAGTTTATTGTATGAGTATTGATCAAATGTAGGCTGATATGTACAATGTGTAAAGAGTGATGCAGACATTCATGAGTGGTCTGAGTGCTGAGAATGATTGACAGAGTATAAGGTATAGATGAGTAATGATACCAGCCACTCACACAAAAATCAAGGACTACCATAAAACAGGGTAAAGGATACAGAAAATGAGGTCAAAGGATATCAAGTATTATCTTTACAGATTTAACATATTTTATTTCACATATGAACTCTCAGTAGCTATCTTTACCAGTATAAGTTACACAAATCAATCCAATAAAAATCACCACATGAAATACTTCTAAATGGCTGAGCATGTAAAGATGTTTACTGGCAAACTTAGCAATATTAAGTAAATCTCTTACGATTGAATTAGGTAAGTCATCCTCTGAGGTTAATATATTCACTTTGTTCCATACGTACCCTCTCCTTACCACAAAATAATATATTTTAAAATGAAACGTTATAACATGGATAGGGCGGTACACTTGAGGGTCCCCATCAAGCTGAAGGTCTTTTGGCACTTGATGATTGATAAGCAAAATATATTCAATTTATTTGAGAAGATTTTTGGATATTCTCTCCTCACTAATGATAATTCTATCAATTTGTACATAGGTAGCACCAATTAAACTCACACTGTTATTAGGTAATGAAACAGAGGAAGTAGGATTTTGAAAAAGTGACTTTTGGAAGGACCCAAGGGGAACCACAGGGACCTAGTGGTGGTAGACTGTGTTGAGAGTCCTGAGAGTGGATGTAGATCATAGCATATTTCATATAAGGTTAAAAATTCAAAGAATAAAAATCCTTATGAAATATAGAAATAACAACTTTGCCTACATATAGATTTTTCATATTTTTATTTTGTATACTGTGCATATTTCTCCTGTAACCTCTTGTTCATCCTATTGCCCTTTATCTTACTGGAGAATTTCACATATACAGTATCATGTATTTGTATAAATTGTTGTATATATTTATGAAGCATATAACAGCTGCTAATAAGAGTCTCATATAATGTTTGTGATTTTGAGATTGCCTTAATATATTTATCTCTAATTACATTCATTTTTCTAAATGCTGTGAAAATATCTTAGGTATTTCTCATCAAAACCATATATATGTATATGTATATGAATGTGAATATGTATATGCATATGCATATATTATAACTATGCCTTAGTGATAAATTCCTTTCTTGACACATATAGCTATTGCTATAATTTAGTTATTGATGAACATCCTGCTATAATCATTGATAGGTAAATATTTTTGAAGCACATTATATTTTAGTCATTTTAGTGAGTTTTGAAATAGTGTATAACCTGGTAGAAAGGCAAATATTAATTGCATGTATGTGAAAGAAATCTCTAAAACTAAATACAATAGCTGTTTTTAGAAATTTCCATCATCATCATCATCATCATCAACATCACTCCACTCTCTGTAAATCAATGTGTTAACATATCCCCAAGTACAGCATCACACTCAGGCCAAAAATGTATTGAGAGGTTTGTCTCTGTAGTTACATCCACAGCCTTTGTCTAGGGTTCATGGAAAGTATATAGGATTCACTTCTTCAGAGAGGATTAGGACTTGAACCTGAGCATCCTGCTGCCTGACCCATGTGCCTTTTCAGTTCTTCCTCTCCAGTATTTGTCTGCTGGACTTCCTTATCTAAGAAATACCCTGCTCATGTATATGCAAATCACTTCTTTCTGTGGCAGTAAAAACAGGGATGTCTACACCCTGAAAACAACCTATGACCAGTGTCTTTTCCACAGTCCCTGAACACACTGACTCTAACCATGGAATGGAGCTGGGTCTTTCTCTTTCTCCTGTCAGTAACTGCAGGTAAGGGGCTCACCAGCTCCATATCTGAAAAGAAGACAGGGCCTGTGATGACAATGACATCCACTCTGCCTTTCTCTCCAAAGGTGTCCACTCGGAGGTCCAGCTGCAGCAGTCTGGAGCTGAGCTGGTGAGGCCTGGGGCTTCAGTGAAGGTGTCCTGCAAGGCTTCTGGTTACTCATTCACTAGCTACTATATGAGCTGGGTAAAGCAGACACCGGCGCATGGCCTTGAGTGGATTGGATGGATTAATCCTGGAGGTGGTGGTACTAACTACAATGAGAAATTCAAGGGCAAGGCCACATTGACTGCAGACAAATCCTCCAGTACAGCCTACATGCAACTGAGCAGCCTGACATCCGAGGACTCTGCGGTCTATTACTGTGCAAGACACAGTGTTGTAACCACATCCTGAGTGTGTCAGAAACCCTGGAGGGACAGCAAGCTGCTCCAGGACTGAGATGATAAAAAGACTCTTCTTTAGACTAGCTCAGAAATAGTCATTCTGAGTGTCCATTTAATTGCCTCCCCTTCAAAATACTATTCTGCTTTTTTCATATTTCCAAGAAGAATTCTATGAATAAAGTGATGCTGATTTAGTGTAAACCTATAGGACACTGTACATTGTCAATCTCTTCACCAGCAACCACCTCCATTTAAATGTTTCTTTTTCAATAAAACAATATTAAGGGAAAACTGTGATGATCTATGATAATAATTTGACTGGATTCAGAGAGACCAAAAATTTGTTGAAATAGTTAGGAATAAAGTATAATAGAAATTTGATCTATATAATTCAAGTCAGCAACATATGGACAAACAAACTCTCCCTTCACAGTCTTAAGTTTTATGTGATTTCGTAGTGAAATGCAAATAAAATTGAGTCTGGGATCCCATCTTACTGATGTCAGAATGGTTAAGGTCAAAAACAAAAGTGACAGATAATGCTGATGGTGATATGGATCAATGGGAATGCTTATCAGTTGCTGGTATGAGTGTATACATTTATATCCACTCTGGTGCACACATTTATATTAAAATTATCATTACAAGTATCCTTTGTTAATTAGTATTGCCCATATATTTCATTCACTACCTATGATCTTTATTTTTAACATTTCACCACATTCTCCTTTATTTTTAATAGATACTTTCTTCATTTACATTTCAAATGATATCCCCTTTCCAAGTCCCCCCCCCAAATTCCCCTATCTCCTCCCTCCTCCCACTGCTTCCCATCCCATCCACTTATGAACTTTATTAAAACCACAAACATCAATTATATATCCGTTTAAAATAAAGCAACTCATTTTTCCAACTTGAGGTATTGAATATCTACTTATCATCATTACCATCAGCAGCACATGTAAATCTATCTATAAAATCTTCCAGGAGGAATGTCTCAGCTGGAAAATATGGTTTTGACTTGATAACTCAGTCCTTGATGTTTGCTTCACAGGGCTGAGCCCTATCAGTTCTTCTGGGAAGGTATTGTTGACCTGGTTTCAAGACGACCTCCAGTACCATGTGAAGCCCTCAACTCAGGGAACTGAGAGATGTAGAAGCTGGGAATTTTGCACCATGTGAACTTCATTACATTTTGAGTTTTATAATTCTTTTCTGTTCATAGTGTACTTTTAATAATTTAATATCTAGCCCTTGTATGATTTTGTTGACTCAGGATAAGAGATAAGAAGAAATTAATTTAATTAAAGACTGTCCTTGTGGATGTCCAGAATCCAGATGATAGTGATGAAATGATGTCCTCAGACCAACACCATACCACTGCTATTTAGGTATGAATTTAGACAGTGTTTACTACAATGCTCAGGATTTGAAGGCCAACTTAATCTGATCACAATTTTGGGGACCTCCTGGTATCAATTACATCATTGTCCTGTCCTGTGATTACAGTATGAGAATCCGTAAATCATGTGTGGTGTCCACAGTTTGTATACCACATCTATCCAGGTTTTCAGATTTACTTTCAGAACATCTTCTGCCTGCTGTGCTGTCATCCAGGATTCACAAAATCTGATAGAACTGAACAATAAAAGCAATATTTCTCTCCTTTTAAATTTGTAACAAATAGAGAGAAGTAAAAGAATGAAGGCACTGACCAGTGAATAAACAGAAACCAGGAAAATGTGAGCAAGGAAATTGATAAATAAATACAGTCAATAAACCATCACTCTTTCTGTGTAATTAAACATTCACATCTGCCCGCCTGCGGATGACACTTAGTCTTACACTAAGTCTACAAGAAGTCTACATTCTCCATACCTCTCTCTCTCTCTCTCTCTCTCTCTCTCTCTCTCTCTCTCTGTGTGTGTGTGTGTGTGTGTGTGTGTGTGTGTGTGTGTGTGTGTAGGTGAAAGAAAATACATTCTGACAACATTCACATAGGTGGCGATTTCTGGCATCAGGCAGAGCAAGACAAAGGCAGAAGATAAAACAAAGTTTTAAGTTCTTCATGTATCCTTCATGCAAAAATACAATGTAATGATCCCTGGATGAGTGAACAGAGTCAAAAACGTTCTTGTTAGGCTAAGGGTCTCTTTCAGACTTTCTCCTTCTATTAACCATTCATCTGAAGTGTTTCAATCTGAGGACTCTGGTCTTCAGTTAGATACACTTTATGGGAATCAGAAGTGAGTTCCTTTGATTCTTATCACAAATTGGTTCCTCCTGAGTCCAAAAATTTAAGTACATTATCAGAGTGAGCACTTAATGAGGGAATGCAAATCTCTCCTGGCTCCACCCAACCTTAGGTTAAAAAGCCAGTGGTCAGGCTCAATAATCATCCTTGTGCAGCTGTGGACAGGCTTCTGTCCTCACTCTTGCTGCTGATTGTCCCCACATGAGTGCCAGGGATTCCTAAGGGACAAGGTTTTCTTTTTCTTTTTTCTTTTCTTTTTTTTTTCTTCTTTTTTTTGAGTTTTAGAACATCTCATTTATTTTTACAAAATAAACTTATAAAGCAGATACAATTATTTCCCTTTATTAGGATATAAAAGTAAAATTGAAGATACCCTATTTGATCACAGTCATGTGAGAGATGACAGAGATAAATTGTAGATAAGCATTGTCTGGTTCCAAATATTTTGTGTTACTAACTTAGTACAGTGTTTATGACATATTATTATCATATATATTCCTTGACTTTTTTGTTCAAGAGTATTGTAAACTTTGACCATATTAACCCATTGTCCTCTCCTGGTCTCTTTCTTCCTTCTAATGGTCCTCCTTCATTCCTCAAACAGTTTTCCTTTTATTTATATGTTTCATCTATCTTCTATCATCTATCTATCTATCTATCTATCTATCTATCTATCTATCTATCTATCATCTATCTATCTATCATCTATCTATCTATCATTTATTTATCATCTATTATTTATCTATATATCTATCCATTAATTGTCTATCTACTTATCATCTTTCTATACAGTTTGTATCTATTTATATCATTCTTGGCCCAGATTACTTTTTAAATTTTTTATTAGATATTTTCTTCATTTACATTTCAAATGCTATCTCAAAAGTCCCCTATACCCTCCCCCTCCATGCTCCCCTACCCACTCACTCCCACTTCTTGGCCCTGGTGTTCCCTTGTACTGTGGCATGTAAAGTTTGAAAGACCAAGGCGCTTCTCTAGGAACGAGGTTTTCTAGCTTCCCTGTATCCTAACTTTTTCTGTATTATTTTCTTCACAGATGTTCTTTCCCAGATTACTCTGAAGGAATCTGTCCCTGGGATAGTGCAGCCCTCCCAGCCTGTCAGTCTTACTTGGTCTTTCTCCGAGTTTTCAGTGAGCACTTCTTGTGTAGGTGTGAGCTGGATTCATCAGCCCTCAGGGAAGGGTCTGGCATGGCTGGCATCAATTTGTTGGGGTGATGAAAAGTGGTACAACCTATCCCTGAAGAGCTGGCTCACAATCTCTGAAGACACCTCCAACAACCAAGTATTCCTCCAGATCATCAGTGTGGACACTGCAGATACTGCCACATACTACTGTGCTCGCAGAGCACATTGACACAGTCTCAGTATTTATCTGTACAGTATTCAGGATGGTTCTCAGCTCAGTTACTACCTATTATATCAGAAGATGGTATGGCCACAGCTTTCCTTCTGGCCTATGTGGTTTCCTGTTTCCTCTTTGTTTAAGAGCCCTGTATTCCTGATATTCAACCTAGGGTCTTTTAAGATGTTCGAAAATGATCCTGTCTGTGTTTGGTTTTGTAAAGATGAAGCATGTTTTGTGCCTACAATAGTGGGCTCAGAGTTATGGTTCTACTCAGGCTTAGCCCACAATCCCCACATCAGAAAATTCAACATAATTGCAGTGTCCACCTAAAATATGCAGCTATATATGAGGATTGTGATCAGTACCGAATGAACACTTTCAAATACAGTGATTGGCTAAAACTGTCTCATGGATACTCTCAAATATTTCAAGCTATTCTGAAGGGTACGTGATCCTCTCCAAACATGATTATAACACCATATTATTACAAGAAAAAGCCTCTATATTTCAGTGAACATGAAAAATTTGAGCCTTTGCCCAAGTACAAATGTAAGCACTCCTAACTGGTGTTCATGGAACTCTATGTATTTTGTATGGTATCAGGAGGAAAATATAATCACCCAGGTATATACCTGGTTACCTAAAATACTTACCTTCCTATGGGGTTAATATGTTAATATGTACTAATTTAAATTATAATAGCTAATTGGGAATAAAAGTAAGATAATGCTTGAATTTATGATCAAGAAACATGAGTCTTGATATTTTTATTTAAGGTTAGGCTGTGCATAGTAAAACTATATTCTTATATTCAGGTTGGAGATAACATTAGCAAATGTATCTACCATAATTGCATTAATAACTTTAGAACAGAAGTGTTTGATCACACACTGAATCGTTATCTAGTTCCCAGGATATGACCAACATTGCTGTTAAAGTACTCTTTTATTTTGCTTTGATTTTCAAAGAAGGGATTCTCTGTATATTTCCGGTTGTCCTGTTACTGCAGACAGGGTTAGTCTCAAACTCAGAGATCCACATATCCCTACCTCGCAAATCCTGGGATTTAAGATATTTGCAACTACTATCTTGGTATTTTGAAATATTCTCAACACATATATTTAATTATCCCAAGTTGATTCATTGGATTCTAAGGGAAGGAACTGAAGCAATGTGTGTTAATCACTGATATATTATAATAGGAAGATGTCTATGTAAAACCACACTACTTAAGTAGGAAAGCAATCCTGTGCACTGCAACCTATGTGAGACACCAGCATCCCATATACTGGAGTATTAAGTACAGCATTGTAGTTATTACCCAGCATAACAGGTGTTCTGAAATGCCAACGTAAAACCATCTAGTACCCTGGATTGTAGGGATAACTCTTCCTATATAGTCAGAAGTCACTGATACCCTGATGCTGCTGCTCTGTGAACTGACAATTCATAGAACATTACATGGATTCTGACCAGTTATGAAAAATAGGAAATGGATTCATAAGGTTCTCTTCCTTCTGTCCTTCAATATTAGGCACATCCAATTTGTGAACCTGAAGTAAGAGTACCATATACACGAATATATTTAATTTATGTAGTATATATTTTTCTTTTAATATGAGTAGCTATTCTTCAGATATTTAAATATATAAACTCACATATTCCTTCATAGTGCTATTGGTTTCTCTCATTCCTGCGACAATATTTCAAATCTATCCTTCATTAGCAAAAATATCAAATCCAGTAAAGTTTAATTAACACATGTCTTGCCTAGGAAGAAGAGGATTCTTGATTGGAAAGGTGCACAGGGAGAGATACAGCATTCTAAGCACACACATTTCCACACATTAGGACTACTTCCAATGAGAGTATTCTTCTCCTTCATCCCATGTAGAAAGAGTGCAGCAGTCTTCCTGTCTGCCCACCCAGAGCACCAGAACATTTCTCCCACTCATTTTATTCCCACATGCCTGCTGCCCTACAAAGTTTGTAATAATTTATGTAGATACCTATCATTAGTCTAGTTCAAAGAATGAATGCCTGAGTACTAAACTACAGATGAGTCATCTATATAAATGTTCTAACCCAAATCCAAGGACAATCACAAAAGATGGGTTGGAAAGAACATAAGATAACATTGTGGAGTGAATAGTCATTAAATATAATCTCAGGACTTGACAGTGTCACATGAACTCTCAGCAGCTATAGTTACCAGCACAAGATCTGAACAAATCGAGGCAATCAAAGTTACAGCCTGACAGTCTATGAAAGAGCTGAGTCTATAAAAAGGGTCAGTTTTTTTTTGGAGGGGGGGAAAGAGTATTAATGGAAACTCCCAAGAACACAAAGGACATAATGGATAGTCAATCATGAAATGTTTTATTTATGAATGAAGATTCTAAAAAATAAAAATTATTCTGAAAGGTAGAAATTTTGTATTTTTTACGTTGTGAATGTTTTCCCTTAAAAAAGTCTTGACAAATCAGAAAGAACAATTTGATCCCTTGGGCCCATAAGGTAATACAAAAAATTGAATCTCCTAAATTGATTTCTAAGTGTCATGCACACTCCTTGGTACATGTGTGTTCTTTTCTCACCACTAAATAGAGAATAACAGTTTAAAAGATATGACAACATGGATGGGGAGGTATGTCTGAGGGCTCATATGGAAGCTAAGGGTCCATTGACATTTCACAATTAAAGAGGAAAATTTAGCTACATTTTAGGGAATTTTTCTGTAGGTTCCCTATGTACTATGTATATAAAATTCCATGCATTGGACTCATTTTATTATTAGTTAATAAACCAAAAAGTGTCAGGTTTTTTTTTTGGGGGGGTGGGGTAGAGTCTTAATGGAAACTCCCAAGAACACAAAGGTCATAATGGGGTAGTCAATCATGAAATGTTTTATTTATGAATGAAGATTCTAAAGAATAAAAATTATTCTGAAAAGTAGAAATTTTGTATTTTTTATGTTGTGAACGTTTTCCCTATAATCTCTACACTTTCTTTACTTGGCCTCCTATTTTTCACATTACTATACTAGAAAATTTCATTAATACAATACTATTATTTTGTATAAATAAGTGTATATAACAGTGTGGTATCTAAGAACTAAAACTGAGAGACAAATTTTTTTCACCTTTTTTTTATTTATTATTAGAGAGTTTCTTCATTTACATTTTAAGTGTTATCCAAAAGTCCCCTATATCCTCCCCCCGCCCTGCTCCCCTACCCTAACTCTCCCACTACTTGGCCCTGGAATTCCCCTGTACTGGGGCCTATAAACATTGCTAGACCAAGGGCCTTTCTTCCCCAATAATGGCCAACTAGGCCATCTTCTAATACATATACAGCTAGAGACATGAGCTCTGGGGGTTCTGATTAGTTCATATTGTTGCTCCATCTATAGGGTTGTAGACCCCTACAACTCTTGGGTACTCTCTCTAGCTCCTACATTGCCCTGGGACACATGACGGGATATCTACTAACACTCGTAGGTGAAGACGCAAACAGTCCTTGACAGTTTCGAAGGGTCCTCTGTCGATATAGTCCCAGGAAAGTCGTTACAGGACGACCACATACGTCATCACAGACGTAAACCACCGACTAATACAGATGGACCACCCGGGTGGGGCACTCTCTGGATGGCCCATCCTTCCATTTTAGCTCCAAGCTTTGTCTCTGCACATCCTTCCATGTATATTTTAATCCCTATTCTAGGGAGGAGTGAAGTATCCATGCATTGGTCTTTCTTGATTTTCTTATGTTTTGGAACTTGTATCTTGGGTATTCTAGATTTCTGGGATAATACCTGCTTATCAGTAAGTGCATATTAAGTGACTTCTTTTGTGATTGGGTTACCTCACTCAGGATGATATCCTCCAGATATATTCATTTACTCAGGAATTTCATAAATTCATTGTTTTTAATAGCTGAGTAGTACTCCATTGTGTAAATGAGAGACAAATTTGATGTCTGTGTTTCGAATATGCTCTTAATTAATACAGTTACCTCCAGTCGCATCAATTTTCCTAAAATTGACATAAGTTTCCAATTCCTTTGTGATGAAAAACTTCTGTTGTGTTGCACATAAAAACATGGCTTTTGAGTCAAACCTCTGTTGATAGGATAAAGTTTATTTCCTTTATTCATTTTGTTAGTGCTGCATTAGTCATATACAAGCATTTCTGAAGTATATATACTTTTGGTCATTTGGGTGAGTTTTTTACTATATAACATTTGGAAAGGCAATTGTTAATTGTATTTATTGTAAGGATGCTGTACAGTCTCCAAATTTAACTATTTTTGAAATTTCCCATCACTATCATTTTCCTATAATCATCTTCAAATCTATCTGATAACCTTGTCAGAAGTGGAGCAACTGTCTCAGGCTAGAAATATTTTTAGACCTAGGCCATGATGTTACATCCACCTCATCTGCACACTGATCATGGAATATGAACATGGGTATGGGATGAATTTCCTCAGAAAGGATTATGACTTGAACCTCAGAATCATGCTGCCTAACCCTGGTGTTCTCTATGTCCAGCTTGTGGAGCAAGACTAGTTTTTTATCTAAGAATTACCCTGCTGATGCATATGTAAATTATGGAAACCTGTGGTGACAAATACAGGAATGTTCACACTCCAAAATAATGCATGCTCACTGCCCTCTATATAGTAACAGAGAACACGGGACCTCACCATGGGATGGAGCCAGACCATACTCTTTCTGGGGGCAACGTCTACCTGTAAGGAGCTCCCAATTCCAGACCTGCTACAGAAAGAGGAATGATACAATTTCAAAGCCCTTTCTGACACCATGAAGATCATATCTGCTTTTATCATGAATGCAACTAGAATATTAGAACCTGGTGTAAATCTAACCAAGCAAGTGAAAAACTTGCATTAGAAAACTTCAAATCATTGAAGAAAGAAATTTAAGAAGTTATCAGAAGATAAATATCTTTCATGGTTATGTATTGGTAGATTAAGATATGAAAAATGGTCTTCCTAACAAAATCAATCTAATGAATCAATGCAATCCCTATCAAAATTTCAAACACAATTCATTACAGAAATTGAGTGGGTCACCTTAACTCATAAAGAACAAACAAAACAAAATAAGAATAACAAAATCAAAATCAAAGGACAGCTCAAATAGTTTTATACATCTCAATCTCTCATTTTAAGCTGCATCACAGTCCTATAGTAAAATACCTAGTATAATATTGGCATTAAAACAGGAAAGTTGATCTGTGGAATTGATTCAAAGACCCAGGGGTACATACAAACTCCTATAGTTACATGGATTTAAAAAAAATTATTTTACTTTTTATACACCATATTTTATTCTCCCATATTGACCCTTCAACTGTTTTACATCCTTTAACTCCTTTCCACCCCCTGTCTGCTTGTAGATGTACCTACCCCCCACTCCACCTGACCTTTAACCTTCCTGGGTCCTCATATCTCTTGAGGCTTAAATGCATCATTTCTGAATGAACACAGACCTGAAGTCCTCTACTGCATGTGTGTTTGGGGCCTCATATCAGCTGGTAAATGCTGTCTGTTTGGTGGTCCAGTGTGAACCACTCTACCTTATCTCTATGCATTCTCTGCATTCATTGTATCTCTATTTTATTACATCATCTATGTTAATTTATGTGACCCTAGTGGCCCATTTCTCCTTTCTAGATTTCTACAAATTAACATAATTAAAATAGTGAAATAAGTGAACATTATGAAAGAAAACATGAATCATTTGTCTTATGGACATAGGTTATCCCATTCAGCATATTTTTAAAGGCACCTTTAAACTTCATAATTTGTGTTTAACTGTGAGTAGTATTCCATTGTCTATACATCCCACATTCTCAATATCTGTCTTCTCTTATAAATCTACATGGATTCCATTTCCCACCTCCTGTGAATGGAACAGCAATAGATACGGATTTTCAAGTGTCTCTGAAATAATAGAGTCATTTGAGCACATGTTGGGAGGGATAGAGCTGGGACACAGGACAGTTTTGTTAATTATTTTTGGTGACATCTTAAAATTGATTTACAGTGTCACTACACTAGTTACATTGACATATAAAGCAAGCAAGGATTATGTTTTTTTCATATCTGTGTCCTTATTTGGCATCATTTGTATTCTTGTTAAATCGTCATCTTACTCAGTTTAAATGAAACGTTAAATCTCTATCTTTAATATTAATTTTTATTAATTAATTTATTTATCCACTTTACAATTCCAGTTACCCTCTCACACAGTCTCCTTGACAGTGTGGAGTCCCCCTCAGATTACTCCCCTACCCTGGCACATCAAGTCCCTGCAGGACTACATACATTCTCTCCCATGAGGCCAGACAAGACAGACAAATTATGGGAACAAGATCCATAGAAAGGCAACAGCTTTATATGTAGATCCCACTCCAGTTGATGGGGAACCCACATGAAGTTTGTGTTACACTTATGCTACATATTTTCAAAAGCCAGTGTCCAGGCACGTATGTTTTTTGATTCATAGTCAGTTTCTGAGAGCCCCCAAGGGTCCAGCATACTTGACTCTATTGGTCTTCCTTTTTTGTTTCTATCACCTTCAGTCCTTCTTCTAACTGTTCCATATATATATATATATATATATATATATATATATATATATATATATATATATTCATTCATTTATTCTAAAATCCAGATTTTATTCCCTTCTAGGTCCACCCTCTGACTGCTAAATATCCAATACCTCTTTGTCTACCCCTGTCTCCACGAAAATATCACCAACCCCAAACCCCACCTCACCAGACCTCTAAACTCCCTGGGCCTCCAGTCTCCTGAGGGCTATGTGCATCTTCTCTGACTAAACCCAGACCTGGAAGTTCTCTGCTGTATATGTGGTGGAGGCCTCATACCAGCTGGTATATGCTGCCTGGTTGGTGGTCTAGTGTTTGAGAAATCTCGGGGATCCAGGTAAATTGAGACTGCTGGTCCTCCTACAGGGGCACTTTCCTCTTCAGCTTCTTCTTCCAGCTTTTCCTTAATTTAACCACAGGGATCAGCAACTTCTGTCCATTGACTAGGTGCAAATATCTGCATCTGACCTTTTCAGCTGCTTGTTGGGTTGATCAGAGGTCAGTCATGATAGGTCCCTTTTTGTGAGCACTCCATAGACTCAGTAATAGTGTCAAGCCTTAGGATCTCCCCTTGAGCTGGATTCCATTATAGACCTGTCACTGGACCTTATTTTCCTCGGGCTCCTCTCCATTTCCATCCCTGCAGCTCTTTCAGACAGGAACAATTATGGGTCAGAGTTTTAACATCTCTGAAGCCCAGTGTGTGACCTCCATCATCTTCTGCTCACTGTGCCTTTCTCAAGTATGTTCATCATCTGAGAGAACTGAACAAACAATATTTCTCTAGTTCTAAAATTGTCACAAAGAGAGGGCAGTGTAAGACACTGTCTATTGACTAAACAGAAACCAAAAAATGTGAGCTAGAAAATCAATAGATAAGTAAAGATAATGAAACATCACTCTCTTCTGTACAAGTATAGTGTTCATAGCTATCAGCATGAAGATTACATTTATTGTTACACTCTACAAGAAGTCTACAGTATCCAAACTTAGTGTGTGTGTGTGTGTGTGTGTGTGTGTGTGTGTGTGTGTGTGTTGAGTGAAAATATGTTCTGGCAAGATTCATAAAGCAAGCAATCTCTGTACTCCGGCACAGAGTAAGACAAAGACAGGAGATGCATCAATGCTTTGAGCTCTTCATGTGTCCTGCAGTAACACAAGGTAATGATCCCTGGATGGATGAGTAAACAGAGTCCTGACCCTTTATGTTAGACTAACTTTCTCTCTCAGTCTTGCTCCTTCTATACCACATTAATCAGAGTGCTTTAATCTGAGGACTCTTGGCTCCAGTTAGCTACCCTTTAAGGGGATCAGAAGTGAGCTCCTTTGAGGGCTCCTGTGCCTCCTATATGAAACTTGTTCCTCCTGAGTCCTAAAACTTAAGTACACCATCAGAGTGAACACCTGATGAGGAAATGCAAATCTCTCCTGGCTCCAACAAAACATGAGTTGAAAAGCCCAGCTCAGCCTTTGAACTCACTAGTGTACAGACCTAATATAGGCTCACTTCCTACTTCCTCATTCCTTCTGCCTATTGTCCCCACATGTGAGTGCCAAGGATTCCTAAGGGGTACACGTTTCCACTCTTACCCTATTCCAACCTAAAATATTTCTAAAATGTATATATACTTGCATCTTATATGGCTGACCACTGTGGACACCATGGTGTATCAATCTATGAAGGAATATGAGTTAATAGATATGAGCCAGTCTCCAAACGTGATCCTCTCTATAAAAGTTCATGGAATAGTGAAATGGTGTCAAGTCCTTTTACTGGAGTTCAAAATTATCAAATGTAGACAGATCCATTAGGGACTGCTAGGGGTTTATGATTAATGAAAAGAGGACCCAAAGAGAGGATAAGGGAAAAAATTATTCACATTGAAAGAGGGAAAATAGAAAAATTCTATATGATTTTCCAATTAGTTTAACTAAGGAGAATAAAATCATATTATTTATTTATAATCTTATGGAGTTGGACATTTGTGAATGGTGTACATTATATGAGGATGATGCCTTTGTAAATCCACAATACTTAAGTAGGCATGCACTCTTGTACATTGAAAACAATGTGAGCCTCAACATCCCAAATACTAGAGTAGGAAATACAGCATTAATGACATTACCCATCACATCAGGGATTCTGAAATGCCAAGGTACAACCATTTAGCTCCCTGGATTCTAGTGATAAATGTACTTCTATTTTAAGAAGTCATAGATGCCCTGAGGATGCTGCTATGAGAACGAACAAGTCACAGGACATCTCATGGATTTTGACCAGGCATGGAAGATAGAACATGAATTTAACTGATCCTCTTCCTTTATTCTGAATTATTAGGCATATCCAGTTAATAAACCTGAAATTAGAGGACAATGTATATGAATATTCTGAATTCATTTAGTATGTATTTTTGTTTTAATGAGTAGTTATACTTCAAATAGTAAAGTGCAACTGTACACATATTTGTACATAGTGCTATTGGTTTCTTTCAAATGTGGGAAAATATTCCAAATCTATCCTTCTTTAGTGAAACCTCACCTCCTGAAAAGCTTTAGTAGCACGTTCCCTGCCCACAAATAAGAGGACTCTGGATTGGAAAGTTACTCACTGTTTAAAGCACACATATTCTCCACCCACTAGAATCCTTATAATGGGGATTTCATCTCTCCCCTCATCCAATTAAATGGATGCACATGCATGTTGAGAAACAGGTTGAATTGCAGAATACATTTGCTTTATTTCTACATCCTTAACTAAGTGAATTTCTTTTGTACTATTAACTTATATGTGAGTACGACAGTAGTTCCTCCTCTACTAGGAGGCAACTAAGGCCCTGATATTTCCACTTTACCCCTTAATACAAATAGAAAGTGCTAGATCTGTATCCAGCTGCAACTAGGAAAAATGATTATTTTGAGAGCTTCATTAATGATAATGTAGAAACAACTTAAATTCAGACACTGAGACATTAGTTATCTTCTCCAGATAAACAAGAGCCATTTATGCAGCTAAATCCTGCAAACACACTAGTTGCAGGGATTTGTTACTGCTGAAGTCAGACTGGGCAACTTCACTGTAAATGAGAAACCTACCTGCAGGTGAGTTCATGACCAGCAGGGGGCACATTGGGATCAAGCATCCCCTGCAGAGAGATGTATCCTTTGTGGGTTCCTTTCTTCTTCTTCATTTTTCTTTTTTTAATTGAAAAAAAAAAAAAAGGAAGAAAAATTTCTTTAATGTCACTCTTCAGCATAATATTTTTTTTCCTTCCAAGAGTAACTACTTTCTTGTACCTCCTAATTATTATTATTCCAGCTTCTATGAGGAAACTCCTACCAACCTCTCATTCTCACCTCACTGTCATGGCATTTCCCTATAATCAGGAATCAAGCCTTCAAAGGACCAAGGACTTCTATGCCACACTCACTCCAGTGGAGTCTGAGTGACAAGTCCAAAAGCTTGGCCACAGTCCTGAGGTAAAAAGTTTCAAGGAAACTGGTCTCCTGGAGGTCCTTGGTATCCCATAACACGGATGTGGTCCAGATTTGTCCTTGCGATAGTCCGTAGAGGGTTTATGTGCTTTCTTTCAGTATTGTTTTATTATAGATGCCCCCAAGAAATGATATGACAAATAGCCAAGTTAGATTGAATGTTGTCTCCCGGCCTCCACCGGTGTCCCAACGTCCTAGTCAATTGTTTAGCTGACACTGGGCTTGGAATTTCATAAGAATGTTACTTATTCAGACGAAATGCCTCCAGTGTTGATAGAGAGACAGTGAAAGAAATCAGGCATTGCAGTTTACTGGATAAGTGTTAGAAATCTCAGGGGAAGTTCAACAAAGTAAACTTAGAATTTGCATTATATTCATATATGGCAGAATACATTACATAATAGAAGAAAGTTGGTGGGCTCCTCTGAAAAATGGAGGTTCCCCACAGATACTTAGAATAACAGCTGAGTTACTCCCATATGCAGGAATTTACAACAGTCTAGGAAGTAGTTGGGTTGTGTTTTAAGGAGGAACTAGAGTATTATATTACTAATGAAAAGGTTAGCAAGAACAGAACACCCTCCCCCATTGCATACTTTCACAAGGCCCAGAGAAATAGCATATTTAGGTGCTTACTAAGGGACTCCTGGTGGTGGTTTATACAATAGACTGGAATTATGGTTAGAGTGTGAAGCCCTCCCACCTGCCTCCTAAGAATAGCTGACTTTCAATAGGGCTGCTTTTGTCTCAGTTGTAACCACTTCCTGGTTTCTGCCATTTTTTATGTAAGCATTTCTCTGTTTTGTGTAAAGAGTCATTATGCATTGCCTCAATATATCTTGGGCTGATGTATCACTTAACTTTCATGTTTTCTTCTGTAATGACTATATAAGTCTGATACTTGAGTAGACATTAGCTGTCAAGTAAAGGATAAGCAGGCTACAATCCATAGATCTAGATAGCATAAGTAACAAGGATGACTCAAGAGGAGACACTTGAATCTCGTTGTGAAGATAAATAGAATAGATATCATTTTTGGAGATGAGAACTGGAGGGATCAAGTGCTTAGAAATATGGAGGTAGAAAGTACTGGATGAAACAACTGGAATTGAGTGACATTTCTGGGTCTTGGTACAGAGAGTGCAATGGAAATTCCCAAGGGTGACCCTAATTAAGACTGTATGTAATAGGGGCTATGAAGCCTGACCTTGCCATCTACTGTAACTGGGCAACAATTCCAGTGAAGGGACTGGAAAAACAACCCATCCACAAAACCATTGGCCTATACTTCCTCCTGCCTGTGAGATGTCCTGGTGTAAATCTGGAGCAGAGATAATGGTTGTCAACAACCAATGAGACCCATGACATGAGAGGGACTCTACCCATGACATTGCCTGGAAAGCCAGAAACCACAGGTTGGATAATCCAGAGACCTAGGAGAGAATCATACAGGACTGGCGTATAGGCAAAGAAAATGATAACTATACACAAAAACAAAACTCAACCAGATTAAAAAAAAGATTTCTTATGAAGAGATGGCTCACAGTTTCTAAGACCACTTCAATAATTCTATTTCTTTGCATGCTATCAGAAGAGAAAAGTTATATTTCACCTAGCTACAAACTCTGTGACTTACCTGTCTTGTGAAATGTGGCTTCAATAGTGGCACAAGTATTGTGGATATAATAAAATATTATCTGCTTGGATCACAAACTCGTTCCCTGAGATGAAACCCATCCCTGGCATTTATAGGTTTGCAAAGAACCTGAGATTGAATAGGACATGTCCCTAGGAAAACTCAAATACTCTTTTTTCTGTTAAAGGAACATACTGTAAAATGAATCAAAATGGTGCAATCATGTATAAACTTAAATTTGTGCCTAACTATCATGATGAGGGAAACTTCTTATAGTAAGTGTGAGCTAATTTAAAGAGCCCAAAATGGGCAACGTGTAGAGAGTGAGAGAGATTGTGTCACTCAGTCCTAAAGCAGATGTCATCAACAAACCTCCTCAGGACTTAGCAACCAATGCAGATAATAAGATATTAATATTGTGAGAGCCAGAAGTGATGCATGACTCCAAAGTTACAGGCTTTTACAGTCACCACAGGACTGATGAGCATATGAAGTCAGTATAATCTGGAAGCAAGCAAAAGCTACATAGGTTCATGCCAGATGGGGTTTCCATGCTGAGATGGGTTATTGGACATGGGTTCTCACTCCCAATCCAGAAGGTACCTGTAATTTGGATCCACTTGCAAATGAAAAGCCAATCTTCTGTAATGGTATCTCATTGGCTATGTTAACTATACTTCGGTGTTGGCCCCATTCCCTAAAGCTATTGCCTGACTCTGAGATCCATTAACTCAACTCAATTGTCTTATCTGCCTCAGTGGTAGAAGACATGCCTAGCTTTACAGATATTTAATGTCCCATGGTGGAGGATACTCGGTAAGGAGGATACATGATAACAGGAGAAAGTCAGGGGGTGGGGGCTGGTTTGTGGGGGAGGGAAACTGACAGGGGTGACAGTGATATTAACAGCATATAAAGTAAATTAAAACCAAGAGAGAAATAAATGTTTTAGGGTTTGGTGTGTAGTTAGCAGAGAAAGATCTTGAAATGATACTGGGGAAAATATGACCGGAATGTATTTTTTAAAAACTCCAACTGGTAATAAGGACACATGCTCCACTATGTTCATAGCAGCCTTATTCATAATAGCCAGAAGCTGGAAAGAACCCAGATGTCCCTCAACAGAGGAATGGATATAAAAATTTGGTACATTTACACAATGGAGTACTACTCAGCTATTAAAAACAATGAATATATAAAATTCCTAGGCAAATGGATGGATCTGGAGGGTATCATCCTGAGTGAGGTAACCCAATCACAAAAGAACTCACATAACATGTACTCACTGATAAGTGGATATTAGCCCAGAAACCTAGACTACCCAAGATACAATTTACTAAACACATGAAACTCAAGAAGAGTGAAGATCAAAATGTGGATACTTTGCCCCTTCCTAGAATTAAGAACAAAGCACACAATGAAGGAGTTGCAGAGATCAAGTGTGGAGCTGAATCAAACGGATGGACCAACCAGTGACTCCTGCAGCTGGGGATCCATCCCATAATCAGCCACCAAATATAGAAACTATTGCATGGGCCAGCAAGATAGTGCTGAAAGGGCCCTGATATAGCTGTCTTGTGGGAGGCTATACCAGTGCCTGGAAAACACAGAAGTGGATGTTCACAGTCAGCTATTAAATGGAACACAGGGTTCCCAAGGAAGGAGCTAGAGAAAATACCCAAGGAGCTGAAGGGGTCTTCAACCCTATAGGTGGAAGAATAACATGAAATAACTAGGTCCCCCAAAGCTCATGTCTCTAGCTGCATATATAGAAGAAGATGGCCTAGTTGGCCATCATTGGGAAGAGAGGCCCCTCGGTCATGCAAACTTTACATGCCCCAGTACAAGGGAACGCCAGGGCCAATATGTGGGAGTGAGCGAGTAGGGGAGCAGGGTAGGGGATGGGGGAGGGTTTAGGGGACTTTCAGAATAACATGTGAAAGTTAAATAAAGAAAATATCTAATTAAAAAAAACTCTTTTAAATTTTTCTATTTTCTTTTTCACTTCCCCATCCCCAGTTTTCCTTCTTCACCATATCTTCCAATCAGTTTCCTCTCTCCACTCACTTCTAATTACTATTTTGGTTCCCATTGTGAGTGAGATTCCCGTATCCTCCCTTGGACTCTCCTTATTATCCAGTTTCCTTGGGTTTGTGGATTGTAGTATGGTTATCATGCATTTTATGACTTATGCCCACTTATTTTTTTAAAGGATTTGTTTATTTTATGTATATGAATACTCTGTAGCTGTCTTCAGACACACTAGAAGTGGGCGTTGGATCACATTGCAGATGGTTGTGAGCCACCATGTGGTTGGTGGGAATTGAATTCAGGACCTTTGGGAAAGTAGTCAGTGCTTTTAATCACTGAATTGAGCCATATGTCCACTTACAAGAGAGTAACACCATACATGCTTTTCTGGGTCTGGGTTACCTCACTTAGGATGATATTCTCAAGTTCCATCCATTTGTCTCCAAATTTCATGATGTTCTCAGTTTTAGTAGCTGAATATTATTCCATTGTGACCATGAATTACATTTTCTGAACCCATTCTTTGGTTCAAGGACATCTGGGTTGTTTCCAGTTTCTAGCTATTACATATAAGGCTGCTAAGAACAGAGTGGAGCATGTTTACTTGTGGTATGGTGGAGAATCACTTGAGTATATGCCCAGGAGTGGTACAGCTGGGTCTTCAGGTAGAAATATTTTCAGTTTTCTGAGGAAGCACAAGATTGTTTTCCAGAGTGGTGTACCGGTTTACAATCCCTCCAGCAATGGGGGAGGGTTCCCCTTTCTTCACCTCTTCTCCAGCATGTGCTATCACTTGTGTTTTTGATAATACCCATTCTATCTGGTGTAAAGTGCAATCTCAGGGTCACATTGATTTGAATTTCCCTATGACTCAGCATGTTGTATATTTCTTTAACTGCTTCCCACTCGTTCAAGATTTCTCTGGTGATAATTACCTGCTTAACTCTGTATTCCATTTTAAAAATTGGGTCATTTGGATTTTTTTTTTTAGAGTTTAACTTCTTGAGTTCTTTATATATTTTGAACATTAGCTCTCTATAAGAAATAAAGGTAATGCAAATATTTTCCCAATATGTAGGTTTTTGTTTTTTCTTATTGACAAGTGATCTTTTTCTCACATAATCATTTAGTTTCCTGAGGTTGCTTTTTATCAATTATTAATCTTAGACTCTGAGCTATTGGTTTTTTGTTCAACATATATTCTCCTGTGCCCATGTGTTTAAGGCTATAACACAATTTTTCTTCTATTAGATTCAGTGTATCTGGTTATATGTGGAGGTCCTTGACTAACTTGGAACTGAGCTTTGTGAAAGGTGATAAATATAGATCAGTTCGCATTCTTCTACATGCAGACAGCCAGTTAGATAAACACTATTTATTGATTATCCTTTTTTCCCTCCACTGTATGGTTTTAGATTCTTTGCCAAAGAACAAGTTTCCACAGGTGTGAAGGTTTATTTCTGGGTCTATGATGATATTTCATTAATCAACCTGTCTGTATCTGTACCAATAATATGCAGTTTTAGTGCTTTGGTTTCTGGTAGGACATATGGATGCTCTTGCCCAGGACCTATCTGGATTTGCAAATGGAACACACACACACATACACACAAGCACACACACACACACACACACACACACACACACACACACACACACACAGAGATATTTTTTAAAGTATTTGGTACTTATTAAGGGACTAACCATTCATGGTAAATTAAGCTATGGTTTCTGGTATATGTGTTTCTTTTTTAATTGCTAAAATGTGATTCATGAATGAATGCTATTATTTAAAATAAATAAAAATTAGAAAAAATAACCAGGCGTGGTGGCACAGGCCTTTAATCTCAGCATTTGGGAGGCAGAGGCAGGCAAATTTCTGAGTTCAAGGCAAGCCTGGTCTACAGAGTAAGTTCCAGGACAGCCAGGGCTACACAGTTAAACCTCGTCTTGAAAAAACAAACAAACAAACAAACAAACTAACTAACTAACTAACTAACTAACTAAGAAACAAACAAACACGAGAGACAGAGAGGGAGAGAGAGAGAAATAATGGAGAAAGTTCACATTCTATTTTATATTGTGACTGATAAGCATTGAAAGGAATTCATGAAGATTATGCTGTAATAGAGGAACAAAGTATATGGATCTTGTGTTTTTTTAACAAAAAGTTTTAAGGTTATCCATTCTGGGCACTGCTTTGTTGCTTTGTTTGTTTTAATAATTTATTTATTGATTGATTTACTTCATATCCTGATCACAAATCCCCCTTCTTCTCCCCATTATCCACTTCACATCCTCCCATCCCCTTCTCCTCTAAGAAGGAGGGAAGCTCTCCCTCTACTAACATACCCAGGTACATCAAGTGTCTGCAGGACTAGGCACATCTTCTCCCACTAAGGCCTTCTAAAGTAGGCCAGGAAGGAGAACAGGACCCACAGGTAGATGACGGGATCTGGTACAGCCCCTGCTCCTTTTGTGGGGGTATGCACCTGAAGACCAAGCTGTTCTTCTGCTATAGATGTGCAGGAGAATAGGTACAGGCAATGCTTACTCTTTAGTGGTTCACTCTCTGGGAGGTCTCAAGTGTCCAGGTTAGTTGATTCTATTGGTCTTCTTAAGGAACTACTCAAGCTTGCCCCAACTCTCCCACAAAAATCACCAAGCATGATCTAATGATTGGCTATGGGTCTCTGCATATTTTTCAATCACCTGCTGGGTATAGTCTTTCAGAGAAGAGTTATGATAGGCTCCTGTCAATATAATAACAACAACAACAACAACAATAATAATAATAATAATAATAATAATAATAATAAATATCATTAATAGTATCAGGGATTGGTTCTTGTGTATGTGATGAGTCTCAAGTTTTGCCAGTCTTGGTTTGCCATTCCCTCAGTCTCTGCTCCAACTTTGTCCATGATTTTCTTGTAAGCAGGACAAATTTGGGTCAAAAGTTTTATGGCTGGGTTGGTGTCTTTTTCCTTCCACTAGGAGTCCTTCCTGGCTACGGGATGTGGCTACTTCAGGCTCCATATACGCTACCACTAGAAGTATTGTCTAGAGTCACCCTCATAGACTCCTGGGCACTATTGTTTTCTCTGAATTTTCATTTATCATATTTTATAGTTTCCAAAACATTTCATATTTTTCTGTCCCCAGATGGCCACTAGATTGCATTGCTTACAGAATAGATTAGTGACTTGCTTATTGAATAGAGTAGATGTAACATTATTAGGAATCATCCATGAAGTCACAAGCATTCTAACTTTTACCTGGTCCTTGTAAATGTCTGTGGGATGTTTCCACCCACCTCAAAAATATTAATCCAGAATTCCTTCTGACAAATGAAATGCAGGGCCAAAGAATGGAGCAGAAACTGAAAGAAAAGCCATGCAGAGACTGCCCCACCTAGGGATCCATCCCATCTTCTGGCACCATACCCAAACACTATTTTTGATGCCAAGAAGAGCTTACTGAGAGGATTTTGCTATAGCTATCTCCTGAGAGACTCTGTCAGAGCTTGACTAATACAGATTGGGATGTACAAAGTCAAACATTGGAGGAAATGCAGAGACCCCAATGGAGAAGTTAGGGCAAGGAGTGTAGGAGGTGATAGGGCTTGCAACCTCATAGAAAGAACAACCATGTCCAACATCCAGACCTCTCAGAGCTCCCAGAGACTAAACCACCATCCAAATAGTACACTGGCAGTACACATGGTTACAACCGGATATGTACCAGAGGACTGCATTATCTGGCATTGCCATGGACCAGGCCTAGTTGGTCCCCCTCAATCCATGGGAATCAGGGGTTTGGACAGATGGGCATGGAGTCTGTGGAAGTGGGGTGACACACAGAAAAGACACAACGAAGTGTGGATCTGAATGTAATTTGTCACATTGAGCATCAGACTTTTTATACAGAAGAAAATAGGAAAGTTAGGTGACACACTGGCAAGGTACAATGAGGTTATTGGATTCTTACACAAAGCAGAGGAATGCAAACACAGAAAGACTGGAAGGAACCAACTGGGATAAGATTCAATGTTAATACCTGGGATCAAAAACAACTCCATCTAAGGTCCACTTAAACTTAGAAACCAGAGTTCCTATTGTAGCCTATTGTATAGTCCATCTTCCCCCTAGGCCATTGTGAATACTTGTATCTGGGTGTAACTCAGCTAGCTATTGTTCTAAGTATCTACTCTAGTTCCTCTTCAGGCCACAAACTACCATCTTCCTAGATAATGGTAAATTCCTGTGTACAGAAGTTACTTAGCAATCCATGCCCAGGGTCAGATCAAGGACTGCCTAGAATCTAACTTAGCTATATGTCAAAAATTCAATCCTTAGAAGCACTTATAGTAAAGCGATTTTACTGGAAAGCACATAGATCCGTTTATCAACTAAAGCAAGGACATTGGCGCATTCCTTATACATGTAGCCATGATTCCACAAGACTACATTTCCATGAACTTTTCACCTCGGGACTGTGCCCAGGCTTTCCAGCCTGTCAAGCGGGTCACTACTAGAGTAGATGTAGCAGGGCATCACTGTTAGGAGAGCCTCTTGGTCCTGTGGGGGCTTGGATGACCCAGGATATGGGAATGCTGGGATATTGAGGCAGGTGTGGGTGGGCACATGAGGGAGCAACACCATAGAGGGATGGAGAGGGAGGAAGGGATAGGTGGCTTGTGGAGGGGAAACTGGGAAGGGGGACAACATTTGAAATGTAAATAAATAAAATAACCAATAAAATGGGAAAAATAAAACATACTCAATGCAATAGATCATGGAATTGAGCTTCTAGGCAACAGCTAGAATCAGTGGAAAGCAATACGAATGGGAAATCTTACATGCACAGCACAGAAAGCCTTTACAGAATACATAACCAAGTTTATAGCATTTTGTAACTGCATGAGACATCCAATGTAGAAATTAGTGGCTAGAAACCAGTAAGTGTACAAACCAATGGAGAGTGAAAGGGAACTAAGTTAGTCCACTAGAATTTTAAACTGTTTCATTTTCTCCATGGCAATAAATGTTTATAATAAAAGGTAGTTATACAAATGAAATTCTATAATTATCAAAGTTAAAATTATATGGCCATTATTATGGAACCATATATAGGCACAATCTGGAGAGGATGTAAAGAGATTATGACAGATTTGTAGGGGGAAAGCAGACATGCATTATAGAATGAGGCAGTCCATTGTTTTTAATTTGTGGGTATGCAAGCTTTGCTCATACATGTGGTAACAAGTGGTTGATTTAAGGTGTTAGTTACTTTTATTGCTCTTATCTCTGTATTATAAGGAAGATTTTCTCACTGATCCTGTAGCTTATCAGTTTGACATTTCCTGAGGAAAAAAGCTTAAGGGACCATTCTGCCACTCGTTTTTTGAGTCAGAGACTGTAGAGAGAGTCTGACTTAATTGGCTTTTATGTGAATATTGGAGAATGACATCTAAAATTACTTAATAGGTGGTAACATGCACAGGATGATAGTTCTCCCTGTAGAAGCTACAGATCATCAAACAAGTGGCCAGGTTCAGGGATGTGAAACGTCAATTGGAGTAGTTGTTTTGGAGCAGTCTACGAGAGTCTTCCAAGATGAAGCAAACTACCATCCACACAAATTGACATCTTTACTATTTGTCTTGCTAATTCTTGTAAGTGCTATTAAATTGAATACCATCAAGTAATCTTCAAAAATTATTCTGAAACTTAGAATATCCAAGATACAATTTGCAAAACACAAGAAAATCAAGAAGGAAGACCAGCGTGTGGATACTTCATTCCTCCTGTGAATAGGAAACAAGATACCCATGAAAGGAGTTACAGAGACAAAGTTTAGAGCTAAGATGAAAGGATGGACCATTCAGAGACTACCCCACCAGGGGGGATCCATCCCATAATCATTCATTAAACTCAGACACTATGGCATAGGACAGCTAGTGCCTACTTAAGGGACCCTGATATAGCTGTCTCATACAGAAGTGGATGCTCATAATCATCTATAAGATGGAACACAGGACCCACAATGGAGAAGCTAGAGATAGAACCCCAGGAGCTGAAGGGGTCTGCAACCCTAGAAGAGGATCAACAATATGAACTAACCAGAACCTCCAGAACTTGTGTCTCTAGCTCCATATGTAGCAGAAGATGGCCTAGTCGGCCATCATTGGGAAGAGAGGCCCCTTGGTACTGCAATCTTTATATGCCCCAATACAGGGGAACGCTAGGGCCAAGAAGTGGGAGTGGGTGGACAGGGGAGCAGGGAGGGGGCAGGGAGGAGGGGACTTTCGGAATAGCATTTGAAATGTAAACTAAGAAATATCTAATAAAAAATTGGAAAAAAAAAAAGAAAAGATCCGAGGGGGGAGGGGACTTTCGGGATAGTAATTGAAATGTAAATTAAGAAAAGATCCAATAAAAAAATTGAAAAAAAAGAAATATATATATGTCTTATTGGCAAATGTGCTTTCTAATTGTGGACATCAAATGTTTCTCTTGACCTGAAGTGATATTTAAATTGTGAAGCAAACATTTTCTTATGAAAATTCACATATAAACAGCTATAATTTTGTAATTGTAAATATTCTATTCCTTCATTTATGTCAAATCAAACACATATTCCTGTATTTATCAATTTAATCCAACACATCCAACCCTAAAACTATTCTGTGATTTTTTTGTTTTTTGTTTGTTTGTTTTGTGTTTTTTTTGCCCCAACCCCCCCCCCCCCCCCCGCACACATTACCAAGAGCCTAAGCATTTATCTAGCTATCTGTTCTGTCGAGTCCAGCCTCAACACAAGTTGGGGGACATCAAGGACTAGGAATACCTGGTAGAGAAATGAGAAAACACTCAATTTGTGTTACACACTGACAAGCTGTTCTTGCAGTGAGCTCCTGAACTTCAGACTCAGCATGCTCTCTACATTTCACTAATCCCCAGACTTCTACTGAAATCATATAAAGAGGTTGGGTTACAAATTTTATATTGGGGAGGGTAAGTGCTTCTTTATTTTCTTGTGCCAATATTTTCTTGTGATTCAGAGTAGTACAGGTTTATATGAGAGAAAAAGAACTATAAAATCTTAAAGATAAAATTTTTTTAGCAAGCACAATATTTATATATATATATTCTGACCCCTAGTCTCCAGTGAGGTTGAGGGCAGCATTATATCAGTTACAAAGTCAACATCTTCCAGCCATATGTAAGAGAGTATCATTCCATAAAAGGAGAGACATGAGGTCATAAAGATAGCCCTGCAGCCTTTAAATTCTTCCTGGGCTAGACAAGTACATCATATATTTAATTCTCCTGGCTGTCCTAATTTTCTATATTTTAATTCTTTTTGTAGATACTTAATTATCTTTTCTTTGGGAATATAGTCCAATGTCAATGTGTTCCAATGTGATGTTAAAAATATATCAAAGCACGTTTCTTTGCCAATATTCCTTTCTAGTACTGAGTCCCAAAATCTAATCACACAAGATCTTCAAACTGTATCAAACACTCAGGATCCCATCTATCTGTCTACAAAAACATCCTCATTTGTTTGGAGAATTTCTAGGAATCTGCATATAGAAAATAAGGATTTATTTCTATAAATAAAGTGTTTTAGCTGAATATACAACAGAAAATTTGCCTATCCATATGTAAACCATTTGTGTCACTAGAAATTCACAGTATGCATGTGAAAGGGGCCATCCTTTAAGGGCAATACCACTCTCCTATAAGCAAGGAGAGCAGGGAAACATGGACGATATGTGTCCTGATAGAGGGAGGTTATTATCAGGCACTAGAGTGGAACATAAATTTTGTGGAAAGAAAAAAAAGAGAGAGAAAATATAAGGAAACAACATTTATAATGACGAAGTCATGAAAGCATGTGCACTTGTAACTAAATCCTTAGAAACAAACAAAAAATGGTATATAAAGATCAAGTAGAAATTTAAAGTTTTTGATTGGATCTATGCCC
Organism: Mus minutoides; assembly: GCA_902729485.2. NCBI lineage: Eukaryota > Metazoa > Chordata > Mammalia > Rodentia > Muridae > Mus > Mus minutoides. The sequence continues at coordinate 143,472 of LR750772.1, forward strand.
TGGTTAGTTCTACACAGAGTTTCATAATCTGTCCATAATTCTATCTCCATCTCCCCTGACTTACAAAGACACACACACACACACACACACACACACACACACACACACCACACATGCATATTCATACACACACATACACATACCAAAACATAGGTACACCCTCATAAACACACACACACACACACACACACACACACACACACACACACACACGGACTTATAATATCTAGACTTGTATCTTGTATATGTTTGGACTGAGTGGAATTAATTTTTGTGGGGCAGTGGACCATGAGAAGAAGCCACTAAGCTTGAGCTGGGCTTGAAGCCCCAGGGGCACAGTAGGGACAGTAGGAGCGTTGTCTGTTCCTGAGACCAGACCCCTGTCATGTAGCTACAGCCCACCATAGAGATAGTTGTAGACATAATTCACACAGGGCCAGTGGCCCCAAGTCCTTCCACAAGTAGATGATCTTTCCTGTTTACACCTTATTACAAATGATAAGTTAGAGCTAGGTTCCACTGCTAATAGGAAAGCAGGTGACTTTGAGAATTTAATTGATGATAATGTGTTAGCAACATAGATTCAGAGTCTGAGATATCATTCACCATCTCCCTGTAAAGAAGAGCCAATTCTCCCTGCATCTGAGTCCTGCAAGCACATTAGTTGCAAAAATATGTTATTGCTGAAGACACACTGGGCTACTACAGTGTAAAAGATGGAAAATCTACCTCCAGGTGAGTTCATGAACAGCAGGGGTCACTATAAGGCCAAGAATCCCCAACAGAGAGATGTGAGTATGGGATTAATCTGTATCCTCTGTGGTTTTCTTTCTTAACTTACAGATATCTATTGTTACTGACATGTAACATTTCCATACTCAAACACTGTGAAGATTCTGTGTTAAACACTTCAAGGATGTATATTTTCTTGTTTTTTATTATATATAAACCTAGACTCCTGAGATCTTTCAGACACTGAGCCACCATCCAGGTATCATAAGGTATCTGTTTCCAAGGACGCTGACACATATATGCAGAGGACAGCATGCTTTGGCCTCAGTGGGGGAAGTTGCACCTAAATCTTGAGATACATGAAGCCCCACAGAGTGGGGAAACCTTGTGAAGGGGGGAATCCTATTGAAGATGTGGGGGGGGGGTAGTAAGAGGAACTGTCATAGGTTGGACCTGGATGGGGGCAATGACCGAGCTGTAAAACAATAAAAGTAATAAAATATAAGTATTAAAATGTATATAATGTTTTCTGATCACTGATATTCTTTCCAAACTTCTGCCAGAAAATGCACCACTCACTCAAATACAAACTCTTCCATTCTCTCTCTCTCTCTCTCTCTCTCTCTCTCTCTCTATATATATATATATATATATATATATATATATACATATATGAAGTTCTTAAAAAATTAAAATGATGAAACACATTCACAACACACTCACACACACACAACCTCAGAAACCCATAAAATATAACTCTATGTTCACAATATATATTCAAAAGACAAGTCAACAAATTAATTAATGTAGAAAATAATGTGAGTAAATATCTACAAAACCACTGTTGAGTTCGTTTAGTTCTGGGCTTCTACTATTAGACATGTGTCCATCATTGAATGTTGTTAATATGACCAGAATCCCCAGAGCTTCCGGGGACTAAACCACCAAACAAAATTTACATATGGAGGGACTCATGGCTCCAGCTGCATATGTATCAGAGGATTACCTGACCTGCCATCAATGGCAAGGGAGGCTCATGTTCCTGTGAAGTCTTGATGACCCAGCATAGGAGAATGCTAGAGGGATATGGCAGGAGTGGACATGTGGGTTGGGAAGCAACCTCATAGAAGCAGGGACAGGTGGGATGGGATAGCAGATTTGTGGAGGGGAACAAGGGAAAGAAGATAACATTTGATATTTCAATAAATAAAACAACCAATCAAAAAGACATGGTCAGGATGTTGTTAGAGAGACATATTGGAAGGTCCCAAGGGAAACCAGAGGGTCAGAGGAGAAGTAGGATTGATCATAATATATTATTCAAATCATGAAACCACACATAAGTGAAAACATGAAGCATTTGTTTCTATGGACCTTGATGAACTCATTGAGCATATTTCTTAGGTTCTTTCTCATAGGTATACAAGTCATAGTTCATGGTTTTTTTTTCCAATTTTTTAAATAGATATTTTCTTAATTTACATTTCAAATGCTATTCCGAAAGTCCCCTCCCCCCTCCCCCCTCCCTGCTCTCCTGCCCACCCACTCCCAATTCTTGGCCCTGGCGTTCCCCTGTATTAGGGCAATTGGACATAGTGCTACCAGAGGATCCAGCAATACCTCTCCTGGGCATATATCCAGAAGATATTCCAACTGGTAAAAAGGACATATGTTCCAATATGTTCATAGCAGCCTTATTTATTATAGCCAGAAGCTGAAAAGAACCAGGATGTCCCTCAACAGAGGAACGGATACAGAAAATGTGGTACATCTACACAATGGAGTACTATTCTGCTATTTAAAAAAATGAATTTATAAAATTCTTGGGCAAATGGATGTATCTGGAGGATATAATCCTTAGTGAGGTAACCCAAGCACAAAATAAGTCATTGGCTATGCACTCACTGATAAATGGATATTAGCCCAGAAACTTAGAATATCCAAGATACAATTTGCAAAACACAAGAAAATCAAGAAGGAAGATCAGCACGTGGATACTTCATTCCTCTTGTGAATAGGAAACAAAATACCCATGAAAGGAGTTACAGAGACAAAGTTTAGAGCTAAGATGAAAGGATGGACCATACAGAGACTACCCCACCAGGCGGGTTCCATCCCATAATCATTCATTAAACTCAGACACTATGGCATAGGACAGCTAGTGCCTACTTAAGGGACCCTGATATAGCTGTCTCATACAGAAGTGGATGCTCATAATCATCTATAAGATGGAACACAGGGCCCACAATGGAGAAGCTAGTGATAGAACCCCAGGAGCTGGAGGGGTCTGCAACCCTAGAATAGGATCAACAATATGAACTAACCAGAACCCCCAGAACATGTGTCTCTAGCTCCATATGTAGCAGAAGATGGCCTAGTTGGCCATCATTGGGAAGAGAGGCCCCTTGGTACTGCAATCTTCATAGTTCATGTTTTAACAGTGAAGACTATTTCATAGTCTATACCCACACATTGTCAGTATCTTTTGTCCTTTGTTGTAAATCTAGATGAACTCTATTTTCCAGCTCCTGTGAATGGAGCAGCAATAAGCATGTGTGTGCAGGTGTCTCTGTAGTAATATAGAGTAATTTGAGTACAATATTGGGAGGGATGGAGCTGGGACACAGCACAGTTTTATTTACTCTTTTGGTGACAATTTAAAACAGAACTTCAAAGTCAGTATGTTACACTAACTAGTATACTCATAACAATAATGAGTAAAGATAAACATTTTCCAGATAACATCCTTGTCATTATTATTGTCATTTACATTCTTCCTTATCAACATCTGACTGAGTGCTAATTAAGACATTAAAACATTTTAATGGCTATTTTCATCATAGCATCATCATTATCTTCATCATCATCATTAACATCTTCATCTTCAAAAAAGCATTATGCTAAAATCAATGTGTTAACATATCTCAGAGTGGAGCAACAGACTTAAACCAAATATAGACTGAGAGATTCATTCATGTAGTTACAAGTATACCAGCAGTGCAGGGCTCATAGAAAGTGTATGGGATGCATTTCCTCAGATAGTTATTGGATTTGGACTAGATCATCCTGCTGCATGACCCATGTGCCTTTTCAGTCCTTCCAGTCTAGCTCTTCACCAGTTGGACTAGCTTATAATGTAAGAAGTCCCCTGGTCATGAATATGCAAATTACCTAAGTCTATGGTGGTTAAAAAACAGGGATGTCAACACCCTGAAAACAAAATATTATCAGTGTCCCCTACACAGTCCCTGAACATACTGACTCTAATCATGGAATGGAGCTGGATCTTTCTCTTCCTCCTGTCAGTAACTACAGGTAAGGAGCTCACCAGCTCCAAATCTAAAAAAAAAGCAATGGCCTGGTATGTCACTGACATCCACTCTGTCTTTCTCTTCACAGGTGTCCACTGTGAGGTCCAGCTGCTGCAGTCTGGACCTGAGCTGGTGAGGCCTGGGACTTCAGTGAAGCTCTCCTGCAAGGCTTCTGGTTACTCATTCACTGGCTACGACATGCACTGGGTGAAGCAGAGTCCTGGAAAGAGCCTTGAGTGGATTGGAGTTATTAATCCTTCCAATGGTGGTACTAGCTATAACCAGAAGTTCAAGGGCAAGGCCACATTGACTGTAGACAAATCCTCCAGCACAGCCTACATGCAGCTCAGCAGCCTGACATCTGAGGACTCTGCGGTCTATTTCTGTGCAAGACACAGTGTTGTAACCACATCCTGAGTGTGTCAGAAATCCTGGAGGAGCAGGAAGCTTCCTTGGGACTGGCAAGAGTTAGAGAAGAGTAGCTTGTACATTTGCTTAGATTCAGTCATTTCTAGTGTGTTTTTGTATCTATTTCTTAAAGACCTATTGTGCTTTTCCAGCTTTGCAGAAGGAAATCCATGAATTACATGCTCTTGATTAGGATGTCCCAAGAGTACCCCATGCCTTTTCAATGTGGATAACAGTAAACCCTTTCATTGAAATATTCCTTCTTTCATAAAACAACAAAAAGGGAAACTGTGGTTATGGATGATAAAAGTATGTTTCTATTGTGTGAAAGAAAAGAACTTTGGAATAGCTGGGAATAAAGTATTATATGAATTTGACCTGTAAAATTCCAAGTTTTGAGCAAAGAAAATGCCCTTTCAAATACTTAAGTTTTTACTTCCTATTCAAAACTCCTGATTTTATAAATGAAGAGGGTCATTTACCTTGCTCCAACACAAATGTCCTTGTAAACATAGGTATAGTAGGGGTTCATGTGGACATTTAGTAAAGCTTTGAAGCATCTCATCAGGACCAAGGCCACAGGAAAAACAAGATTCTGCAACAGAACATGAAAGGACACAGTCTTAAATCTTAAGTGGGTTGTAGGTGTTTTGCTAACTTGCTAATGTGTTCTGACAGAAGTCCCAGGCTCTTAGAAAATAAGATGTATTAATATCAGAGTGCATAGCTGCATCATTTCTGCTATTACCAGGTCAAACAGTCCTCTGAGGGTGGAGTGAGGATGATTATAGGAGAGAAGGAAAAGAAGTCTCTGAGACAAAGTTAAGAAATAAGAGTGCTGTCCAGTAAATACTACTGCAATCCTGAAAATACTATTCATATATGTCACATGTCATGTTTAGGGTGCTACTGCTGAGAACAGAGACCATGACTAAGACAAGTTTATGAAGGACAACTTTTAATTGGGGCTGGCTTACAGGTATAGAGGTTTAGTCGAGTATCATCAAGGCAGGAGAGCATGATAGCATCTAGGCAGGCATGGTGCAAGCAGAGCTGAGAGTTATACATCTTCATCTGAAGTGTGCTAGCAGAATAATGACTTCCAAGCATCTGAGAGTTTTATAGCCCACACCCAGATTGACAAACCTATTCCAACAGGTCCTCACCTTAAAATAGTGTCATTCTGGGATGAGCATATACAAACCATCACATCGACTCTCTGGCCCCCATAGGCTTGTTCAAGCATTTGAGTCTTTGAGTGGCACATGCTCCAATGTGTTGATAGAAGCCATATTCATACTAGCTAGAAGCTGAAAACAACCCAGATGTCCCTCAACAGGGGAGTGCATAAAGAAAATGTGGTACATTTACAGAATGGAGTTCTACTCAGCTATTAAAAACAATGAGTTTATGAAATTTGTAGACAAATGGATGGAACTTGAAAATATCCTGAGTGAGGTAATGTAGTCACCAAAGAACACACATAGTGTACATTCACTGATAAGTGGATAGTCACCCAAAAGTTCAGAATATCCACGATACAATTCACACACCAAATGGAGCTATGGAAAGAAGACAGTGTGGATGCCTCTGTGTGTCTTAGAAGAGGGTAGAGAATACTCATAGGAGGAATTATGGGAACACAATGTGGAGCACAGACCAAAGGAAAGGCCATCCAGAGACTGCCCTACCTGGAGATCCATCCCATATTCTGTTGCTGAACCCAGAACCTATAGCAGATGGTGTGAAGTGCTGATCAGAGCCTGCTATGGCTCTCTCCTGAAAGTCTCTGCCAGAATCTGAAAAATACAGAGGCAAATGCTCACAGCCAACCGCTGGTCTGATCGAGGGGTCCTTGACAGAAGAGTAGAGAAGGGAATGAATGAGCTGAGGGAGTTTGCAGCCCCAGGGACGGAGATACACTGTCAACCAGCCAGAACACCGCACACAAGCTCCTGTGGACTGGACTACCAACCAAATGATACACATGGAGGGACCCATGGTTCCAGCCACATATGAGGCAGAGGATGTCCTTGTTTGGATATCAGTGGGAGGAATAGCTCTCAGGCCTGAGGTGGTTCATTACCCAATGAAGTGGCATGCCAGGGTGTGAAGGTGGGTATGGTTGGGTGTGTAGGGGAGCAGCACCCTCTTAGAGGCAGGAAGTGGGGGCTATGGTCTGGGGGCTTCTGAAACAAAACCTAGAAAGGGGATAATATTTAAAATATGAATAATTAAAATATCCAAGTAAAGGAAAAAAAAGTCCAAAGTTTTAAGTCTCTTCTGAGATTCATCCAATTACTTAACTTTAATTTCTAAAGCAACTAGAAACTGGAAACCAGCTAGTAAAACTCCAACTCTGTACTTCCATGGCTAAAGTCAAAGCAGTCTTTAGCTGTCCAACTGCTTTTTCATCTTTGTTGACTATAACAAACTACTTTCTCCTGGGTTGGCTACACACACACACACACACACACACACACACACACACACACTGAAACAAACACACTGAAACAAATATACGCATGCATGCATGCAAACACACACACGTACATACATATACTGGACCTATACTATCTAGACTTGCATCTTGTATATGTTTGGACTGAGTGGGAATTACTTTCTGTTGGGCAGTGGACCATGAGAAGAAGCCTCTACGTTTGAGCTCGGCTTGAAGCCCCAGAGACAAAGAGGGAGCTTTGTCTGTCCCTGTCACATGGCCACAACCCACCATAGAGAGAGCTGTGGATATCAGTCACATAGGGTTAGTGGACCCAAGCCCCTCCACAAATAGATAATTTTTCCCTTTTACACCTAATTACAAATGAGAAGTGTCAGAGCTAGGTAGCACTTCCAATAGGAAAGTAGGTGACTTTGAGAGCTTCATTGATGATAATGTATTAGCAACATAGATATAGAGTCTGAGACTTCAGTCATCGTCCCCCTATAAATGAGAGCTAATTCTCCCTGCATCTGAGATCTGCAAGCACCTTAGTTGCAAGGATGTTACTGCTGAAACCACACTGGGCAACTACAGTATAAACGATGAAAAATCTATCTCCAGGTGAGTTCATGACCAGCAGGGGTCACAATGGGGCCAAGTATCCCCAGCAAAGACATATGTGTATGGGGTTACTCTATATCCTCTCTGGTTTTCTTTCTTAACTTAAGCATACCTAATGTGATTGACATGTAACGATTCCATGCTCAAAAACTGTGAAGATTCTGTATTAAATACATATATATATATGTATTAAATATATATATATTGCATATAATATATATATATATATATATATATATATATATATATATATATTGCATATAAACCTAGACTCAGGATATCTTTCAGTAACTGGGCAACCATCCAGGCATCATACAGGAGCTGGTCTGAGGACCCTGACATATATATGCAGAGGACAGCTAAGTTAGGCCTCAGAGGGAGAAGAAGATGCACCTAGACCTTGAGATACTTTAAGCACCACAGAGTTGGGAAACCCTGAGAAGGGGAGCATCCTATTGAAGATGGGGGTGGAGGGGAAGAAATATGAAGAGGGACTGTTAGAGGGTGGACCAAGAGGAGGCAATGACTGTATTGTCAACAAATAAAAGTATTTTTAAAAAGTATTAAAATTTATACAATATTTTCTGATCACTGATATTCTTTCCAAACTTCTGCCAGAAACTTTACCACTCATTCAAGTACATACTCTTTCATTTTCTCTAGAAACAAACAAAAAACATATAAAAAGTGCTTTAAAAAGATGAAACACACAAACAACACACACACACAAACACACACACACACACACACACACACAGAAACCCATTAAAATGCAACTTTGTAATCAGGATATATATTCAAAAGAGAAGTGCAACAAAATTAATGCAGAAATAGTGAGAGTAAGTATCTACAAAGCCATGCTGAGTTCATTTTGTTTTGGACTTCTACTGTTAGATATGCATCCATCATTAAATGTATTTAATAATATCAGAATCCTCAGAGCTCCCAGGGACTAAACCACCAAACAAAGTGTACACATGGAGGGACTCATGGCTCCAGCTGCATATGTTTCATAGGATTACCTTATCTGCCATCATTGGCAGGTGAAGCTCTTTGTCCTATGAAGGCTTGATGACCCAGCATAGGAGAATGCTAGAGGGATGAGGCAGGAGTAGACATGTGGGTTGGGGAAGCAGCCTCATAGAAGCAGGGGCCGGTGTGATGGGATAGTGGATTTGTGGAGGGGAACAAGGAAAAAGAGATAATACTTGATATGAAAATATAAAAAAACAACCAATAGAAGAGAAGTGGTCAGGATATAGTGAGAGAGACATACTTGAAGATCCCAAGGGAAAATAGAGGAACAGAGGAGAGGTAGGATTGATCATGGTATATTATTCAAAACATGGAACCACACATAAATGAAAACATGAAGCTTTTGTTTCTATGGACCTTGTTGAGCTCATTGAGAAATTTTAACATGTTCTTACATATATGTATTCACATAATATTTCATTGCTTTATACTGAGAAATATTTCATTATTTATAACCCAAACATTGTTGATATATATTTGTCCTTTGTTATAAATGTAAATGGATTTTATTTCCCAGTTTCTGTGAATGGAGCAGCAATAAGCATGGATGTGTAACTGTCTCTGTAATAATANGTAGTTTCAACCACAACATCAGTGTAGGGCTCATATGCTCAGAGAGTTATTGGATTTGGACTAGACCATCATGCTGCTTGACCCATGTAACTTTTCAGTCCTTCCTCTCCAGCTCTTCACTAGTTAGACTCCCTTATTATGTAAGATTACCCCTGATCATGAATATGCATGCAAATTATCTGAGTACTTGGTGGTTCAAAACAGGGATGTCAACAACCTGAAAACCACATATGACCAATGTCCTCTCCACAGTCCCTGAAGACACTGATTCTTAACATGGAATGGAGCTGGATCTTTCTGTTCCTCCTGTCAGTAACTGCAGGTAAGTGGCTCACCAGTTACAAATCTGAAGAAAACTAATGGCATGGGATGTCACTGACATACACTCTGCCTTTCTCTACACAGGGGTCCAATCTGAGGTCCAGCTGCAGCAGTCTGGACCTGAGCTGGTGAGGCCTGGGACTTCAGTGAAGCTCTCCTGCAAGGCTTCTGGTTACTCATTCACTGGCTACTACATGCACTGGGTGAAGCAGAGTCCTGGAAAGAGCCTTGAGTGGATTGGCTATATTTATCCTGGAAATGGTGGTACTGGCTACAATGAGAAGTTCAAGGGCAAGGCCACACTGACTGTAGACAAATCCTCCAGCACAGCCTACATGCAGCTCAGCAGCCTGACATCTGAGGACTCTGCGGTCTATTTCTGTGCAAGACACAGTGTTGCAACCACATCCTGAGTGTGTCAGAAACTCTGGAAGAGGAGCAGCAAGCTGCCCTGGGAATGAGAAGACTTAGAGAAGAGTTGCTTCAAGACTTGCTCAGATGCAGTCATTTACATAGTCCATTTTTGTGTCTCTTTCTTAAGGACCTACTGTGCTTTTTCAACTCTCCAGAAGGGCATTCATGAATTACATTTTGTTGATTTAGGATGTCACTACAGTACCCTATGTGTTGACAATAGTGTTAACAGTGACCACTTTCATTGACATTGTTCTTGTTTCTTAAAACAACATAAAAGGGAAACGGTGATTACAGATGATAAAAATATGACTGTATTGTGTGAAAGAACAGAACACTGGAATACCTGGGAAAGAAGTATAATATGAATTTGACCTGTTAATTTCCATCAAATTGTGAGCAAAGAACAAGCCCTTTCAAAGTCTTCAGTCTTTACTTCCTATTCAGCACGACTGATTTTATAAATGAAGAGGGTCATTTACCCTACTCTTATCAAATTTCCCTGAAAAAGGGTATAGTAGGGGTTCATGTGGACGTAGACTTTTTAATAATCTTTCAAGAATCTCATCAAGACAAAGGCCAGAGGCAACACAAGATTCTGCAACACAGTGGAAAAGGACACAGTTTTAAATTTTAAGTCAGTTTTAGGTATTTTACTAACTTGCTTATGTGGTCTGCAGATGTTCCAGGCTCTGAGAATATAAGAGGTATTAATATCAGAATGCATAGATGCATCATTTCTGCCATTACCAAGTTGAACAGTCCTCTGAGGTTTGAATGAGAATGATTATAGATAACATGGAAAGGAAAACTCTGAGACAAAGGTTAGAAATAAGAGTGCTGTGTAGGAAATACTACTGCAATCCTGAATTTGCTTCACATGTGCCTTAAACATGTTTTACAACTTGTTTTACTGCTGTGAGCCAAGACCATGACTAAGGCAAGTTTATGAAGGACAACATTTAATTGGGACTGGCTTACAGGTGTAGCGGTTCAGTTGAGTATCATCAAGGCAGGAGTGCATGACAGCATCCAAACAGGAATGATGCAAGCAGAGCTCAGAGTTATATATCTTCAATTGAAAGATGGTAGCAGAATACTCACTTCCAAGCAGCTAAGAATATTATAGCCCACAACCTGAGTGACACACTTATTCCAACAGGGCCACACATTATAATAGTGCTATTCTTGGCTGTGCATATACATAACATCACATTGACTCCGTGGCCTGCATAGGCTTCTTCATGCATTTGAGCCTGTGAGTGACATACATAAAGAAAGCACAATTCAAAATATATTTAGTGCAACTTCCAAAGACCCCATAGACTATAGTGGTCTCAACAATGTTGACAGTCCTTTGGCAGTTTCTTAGAAAACTGGACATCGCAGTATCTGAGGACCCAGCTATATCACTCCTGGACATATACTCAGAAGATGCTCCAACATTTGATAAAACACATGCTCCCATATATCTACAGAAGCCATATTCATAATAGCTAGAAGCTGGAAACAACCCAGATGTCCCTCAACAGAAGATCACATACAGAAAATGTCATATATTACAGAATGGAAAACTTCTCAGCTACTAAAAACAATGACTTCATTAAATTAGTATGTAAATGGATGGAATGTGAAAATATTATCTTGATTGAGGTAACCCAGTCACAAAAGAACACACATGGTGTCTACTCACTGAATAAGTGGATATTAGCCAAAAAGTTCTAAATATGCATATATAATTCACCAACCATATGAAACTAAAGAAAGAAGATCAAAGTGTGGATTCTTCTGTGCATCTTAGAAGGGGGAGGAAAATACTCACAGGAGGAATTATGGGGACAAAATGTGGAGCACAGATAAAATGAAAGGCCATTCAGAGACTGCCATACCTGGAGATCCATCCCATATACAGTTGCCAAAATCAGATACTATTGCAGATGCTGGAAAGTTCTTGCTTATAAGAGCCTGATATGTTTATCTCCTGAAATTCCCTGCCATAATGTGAAAAATAAAGAATCAAATGGTCACAGCCAATCCCTGGCCAGAGCGATGGGTCCTTGACTCCAGAGTTAGAGAAGGGACTGAAGGTGCTGATGTGGTTTACAGCCCCACTGATGGAGTAAGAGTGTCAACCAGCCAACCCACAAGCTCCTAGGGACAGGACCAACAGAAATAATACACATGATAGAACCCATTCCTCCAGCCACATATGGGGGTAGAGGATGTCCTTGTTTGTACTTCAGTGGGAGGAATGGCTCTTGGGCCTGAGGTGGTTCAATACCCCAATGCAGTGGAATGGCAGGGTGGGAAGGCTTGTTTGTATGTGTGTGTGTGTGTGTGTGTGTGTGTGTGTGTAGGGGAGCACCCTATTAGAGGCAGGAAGTGGGGGCGATGGGATGGGGCTTTCAGAAAGGAAACCTAAAAAGGAATAATATTTGAAATACAAATAAATAAAATATCCAAGAAAAGAAAAAGAATATCCAAAGTTCAACCTCTCTTCTGAGATTCATGCAATTACTTAACCTTAATTTCTAAAGCAAGACTGGAAACCAGCTAGGAAAACTTCAACTCTGTGCCTCCATTGCTATTGTCAAAGCAGTCTTTAGCTTTCCAACTGCTTTTTCATCTTTGTTGACTACAACAAACTTCTTTCTCCTCAGTTGGCTACACACACACAAACACACACACACACATGTACTTACATATACATGGACTTATAATATCTAGATTTGCAACTTTTATATGTTTGGACTGAGTGGGAATTACTTTCTGTTGGGTAGTGGACCATGAGAAGACGCCTCTAAGGTTGAACTTGACTTAAAGCCCCAGGGACACAGAAGAGACAGTAGGAGATTTGTCTGTTCCTGATACCAGGCACATGTCACATAGTCACAGCCCACCATAGAGAGAGTTGTGGACATCAGTCACATAGGGGCAGTGGCCCCAAGCCCCTCCACATGTAGAAGATATTTCCCTTTTACACCTAATTACAAATGAGAAGTGTCAGAGCTAGGTAGCACTTCCAATAGGAAAGCAGGTGAGTTTGAGAGCTTCATTGATGATAATGTAATAGCAACATAGATATAGAGTCTGAGACTTCAGTCATCCTCCCCCTACAAATGAGAGCTAATTCTCCCTGCATCTGAGCTCTGCAAGTACCTTAGTTCCAAGGATGTTACTGCTTAAATCACACTGGGCAACTACAGTGTAAAAGATGGAAAATCTTTCTTCAAGTGAGTTCATGACCAGCAGGGGTCTCAATGGTGCCAAGAATCCCCAGCATGAGATATGGGTATGGGGTTATTCTCTATTCTCTGTGGTTTTCTTTCATAACATAGGCATACCTAATGTGATTGTTATGTAAAGATCAAACATTGTGAAGATTCTGTATTAAACACTTCAAAGATTTATATTTTCTTGTTTTTTTTTTTTTTCAAATACATTTAAACCTAGACTCAGGATTTCTTTCAGCAACTGGGCCACCATCCAGGCATCATACAGCAGCTGGTCTGAGGACCCTGACATATATATGCAGAGGACAGCTTTGTTTGGCCTCTGAGTGAAAAGATGATGCACCTAAACCTTAAGATACTTTAAGCACCACAGATTTTGGAAACCCTGTCAAGGGGGCATCCTATTGAAGATGGGGGTAGGGGGAAGAAATATGAAGAGAAACTGTTGGAGGGTGGACCAAGAGGAGGAAATGACTGAACTGTCAACAAATAAAACTATTTTGAAAGTATTAAAACTCATACAATGTTTTTTAATTACTGATATTCTTTCCAAACTTCTGCCAGAAACTTCACCACTCACTCATATACATGCTCTTTCATTTTCTCTAGAAAAAAACAAAAAACATATAAAATGTGCTTTAAAAAGATGAAACACATAACACACACACACAAACACACACACACATGCACACACACACACACACACACACACACACACACAGAAACCCATTAAAATGCAACTTTTTAATCAGGATATATATTCAAAAGACAAGTACAATAAAATTAATGCAGAATATTGAGAGTAAGTTTCTACAAAGCCATGTTGAGTTCATTTTGTCTTGGACTTCTATTGTTAGATATGTGTCCATCATTAAATGTATTAAATAAGTCAGAAACCTTAGAGCTCCCAGGGACTAAACCACCAAACAAAGTATACACATGGAGGGACTCATGGCTCCAGCTGCATATGTATCAGAGGATTACCTTATCTGCCATCATTGGCAGAGGAGGCTCTTTGTCCTGTGAAGGATTGATGACCCAGCATAGGAGAATGCTAGAGGGATGAGGCAGGAGTAGACATGTGGGTTGGGGAAGCAACCTCATAGAAGCAGGGGCAGGTGTGATGGGATAGTGGATTTGTGGAGGGGAACAAGAAAAAAGAGATAATATTTGATATGTAAATATAAAAACAACCAATAGAAGAGATGTGGTCAGGATATAGTGAGAGAGACATACTTGAAGATCACAAGGGAAAATAGAGGAACAGAGGAGAGGTAGGATTGATCATGGTATATTATTCAAAACATGGAACCACACATAAATGAAAACATGAAGCTTTTGTTTCTATGGACCTTGTTGAGCTCATTGAGAAATTTTAACATGTTCTTACATATATGTATTCACATATAGTAAGACATAATATTTCATTGCTTTATACTGAGAAATATTTCATTATTTATAACCCAAACATTGTTGATATATATTTGTCCTTTGTTATAAATGTAAATGGATTTTATTTCCCAGTTTCTGTGAATGGAGCAGCAATAAGCATGGATGTGTAACTGTCTCTGTAATAATATAGAGTTTTTTGAGTACATGCTAGGGAGGAATGGNCCTTTCTCTACACAGGGGTCCAATCTGAGGTCCAGCTACAGCAGTCTGGACCTGAGCTGGTGAAGCCTGGGGCTTCAGTTAAGATATCCTGCAAGACTTCTGGTTACACATTCACTAGCTTCAACATGCACTGGGTGAAGCAGAGTCCTAGAAAGAGCCTTGAGTGGATTGGCTATATTTATCCTGGAAATGGTGGTACTGGCTACAATGAAAAGTTCAAGGGCAAGGCCACACTGACTGTAGACAAATCCTCCAGCACAGCCTACATGCAGCTCAGCAGCCTGACATCTGAGGACTCTGCGGTCTATTTCTGTGCAAGACACAGTGTTGCAACCACATCCTGAGTGTGTCAGAAACTCTGGAGGAGGAGGAGCAAGCTGCCCTGGGAATGAGAAGACTTAGAGAAGAGTTGCTTCAAGACTTGCTCAGATGCAGTCATTTGGATAGTCCATTATTGTGTCTGTTTTTTAATGACCTACTGTGCTTTTTCAACTCTCCAGAAGGGCATTCATGAATTACATTTTGTTGATTTAGGATGTCACTACAGTACCCTATGTGTTGTAAATAGTGTTAACAGTGACCACTTTCATTGACATTGTTCTTGTTTCTTAAAACAACATAAAAGGGAAACGGTGATTACAGATGATAAAATATAACTGTATTGTGTGAAAGAAAAGAACACTGGAATACCTGGGAAAGAAGTATAATATGAATTTGACCTGTTAACTTCCATCAAATTGTGAGCAAAGAACAAGCCCTTTCAAAGTCTTCAGTCTTTACTTCCTATTCAGTACGCCTGATTTTATAAATGAAGAGGGTCATTTACCCTACTCCTATCAAATTACCCTGAAAAAGGGTATAGTAGGGGTTCATGTGGATGTAGACTTTTTAATAATCTTTCAAGCATCTCATCAAGACGAAGGCCAGAGGCAACACAAGATTCTGCAACACAGTGGAAAAGGACACAGTTTTAAATTTTAAGTCAGTTTTAGGTATTTTACTAACTTGCTTATGTGGCCTGCAGTTGTTCCAGGCTCTGAGAATATAAGAGGTATTAATATCAGAATGCATAGATGCATCATTTCTGTCATTACCAAGTCGAACTGTCCTCTGAGGTTTGTATGAGAATGATTATAGATAACATGGAAAGGAAAACTCTGAGATAAAGGTTAGAAATAAGAGTGCTGTGTAGGAAATACCACTGCAATCCTGAATTTGATTCACATATGCCTTAAACATGTTTTAGTAATGGTTTTACTGCTGTGAACCAAGACCATGAGTAAGGCAAGTTTATTAAGGACAATATTTTTGAAACTGGCTTACAGGTGTAGTGGTTCAGTGGAGTATCACCAATGCAGGAGAGCATGACAACATCCAAACAGGCATGGTGCAAGCAGACCTGAGAGTTATATGTCTTCAGTTGAAAGATGGTACCAGAATTCTTACTTCCAAGCAGCTTAGAATATTATAGCCCACACCCTGAGTGACACACCTATTCCAACAGGACCACACATTATAATAGTGCTATTCTGGGCTGAGCATATACATAACATCACATTGACTCCCTGGCCTGCATAGGCTTCTTCAAACATTTGAGTCCGTGAGTGACAGACATGAACAAAGCACAATGCAAAGTATATTTAGTGCAACTTCCAAAGTACCCATAGTCTTTAGTGGTCTTATCAATGTTGACAGTCCTCTTGCATTTTCTTAGAAAACTCAATATAGTAGTATCTGAGGACCCAGCTATATCACTCCTGGATATAGACTCAGAAAATGCTCCAACATTTGATAAAACACATGCTCCCATATATCTATAGAAGCAAAATTCATAATAGCTAGAAGCTAAAAACAACCCTGATGTCCCTCAACAGAAGAACGCATACAGACAATGTCATGTCATATATTTACAGAATGAAATACTACTCAGCTATTAAAAACAATGACTTTCTTAAATTAGTATGTAAATGGATGGAATATTTAAATATTATCCTGAGTGAAGTAACCCAGACACAAAAGAACACACATGGTGTGTACTCCCTGAGAAGTAGATATTAGCCAAAAAGTTCAGAATATGCAATATACAATTCACAGACGATATGAAGCTAAAGAAAGAAGATCAAAGTGTGGATGCTTCTGTGCATCTTAGAAGTGGGAGGAAAATACTCACAGGAGGAATTATGGGGACAAAATGTGGAGCACAGACAAAAGGAAAGGCCATTCAGAGACTGCCATACTTGGAGATCCATCTCATATACAGTTGCCAAAACCAGATACTATTGAGATCCTGGGAAGTTCTTGCTTTTAAGAGCCTGATATGGCTATCTCCTGAAAATTGCTGCCTGAATCTGAAAAATAAAGAATCAAATGGACACAGCCAACCACTGGCCAAAGCAATAGGTCCTTGAGTCCAGAGTTAGAGAAGAGATTGATGTTGCTGTTGTGGTTTACTGCCCCACCAAGTGAGCAAGAGTGTCGACCAGTCAAAACAACCCCCCACAAGCTCCTAGGGACAGGACCACCAAAAATAATACACATCGAAGAACCCATTGCTTCAGCCACATATGAGGTAGAGGATGTCCTTATTTGGACATCAGTGGGAGGAATGGCTCTTGGGCCTGAGGTGGTTCAATACCCAATGCACTGGAATGGCAGGTGGGAAGACAGGTGTGTGTGTGTGTGTGTGTGTGTGTGTGTGTGTGTTTGTGTGTATAGGGGAGCACCCTATTAGAGGCAGGAAGTGGGGGCGATGGGATGGGGCTTCCAGAAAGGAAACCTAGAAAGGAATAATATTTGAAATATAAATAAATAAAATATCCAAGAAAAGGAAAAGAACGTCCAAAGTTCAAAGTCTCTTCTGAGATGCATCCACTTACTTAACCTTATTTTTTTTTTTCTGAGACAGGGATTCTCTGTATAGCCTTGGCTGTTCTGGAACTCACTCTGTAGACCAGGCTGGCCTCAAATTCAGAAATCTACCTGCCTCTGCCTCTGGAGTTCTGGGATTAAAGGTGTGTGCCACCGTGCCCAGCTTAACGTTTTTAAACCAAGACTGGAAACCAGCTAGGGATACTTCAACTCTGTGCCTCCAGGCTAATGTCAAAGCAGTCTTTAGCTGTCCAACTGCTATTTCATCTTTGTTGACTACAACAAACTTCTTTCTCCTGGGTTGGCTAGACACACACACACACACACACACACACACACACACAAACAGTCACACACACACACATACAAACACACACACACATTCACACACATACACACACACTCACACACACATACTTACATATACATGGACTTATAATATCTAGACTTGTAACTTTTATATGTTTGGACTGAGTGGGAATCACTTTCTGTTGGGCAGTGGACCATAAGAAGACGCCTCTAAGGTTGAGTTGAAGCCCCACGGACACAGAAGGGACAGTAGGAGCTTTGTTTGTTCCTGACACCAGGCACATGTCACATAGTCACAGCCCACCATAGAGAGAGTAGTGGACATCAGTCACATAGGGGCAGTGGCCCCAAGCCCCTCCACATGTAGATGATTTTTCCCTTTTACACCTAATTGCAAATGAGAACTGTCAGAGATAGGTAGCACTTCACATAGGAAAGCAGGTGAGTTTGAGAGCTTCATTGATGATAATGTATTAACAACATAGATTCAGAGTCTGAGACTTCAGTCATCATCCCCCTACAAATGAGAGCTAATTCTCCATGCATCTGAGCCCTGCAAGCACCTTAGTTGCAAGGATGTCACTGCTGAAATCACACTGGGCAACTATAGTGTAAAAGATGGAAAATCTATCTTCAGGTGAGTTCATGATCAGCAGGAGTTACAATGGGGCCAAGAATCCTCAGAAAAGAGATATGGGTATGGGTTACTCTGTATCCTCTGTGGTTTTCTTTCTTAACTTATGCATACCTATTGTGATTTACATGTAACTATTTCCATGCTCAAACACTATGAAGATTCTCTGTTAAACATTTCAAAGTTTTATATTTTCTAATTTTTTTTTACTATATATAAACCTACACTCCTGAGATCTTTCAGTCACTGGGTCACCATCCAGGCATTATATTAGAGCTTGTCCGAAGACCCTGACACATATATGCAGAGGACTGCTTTGTTGGGTCACAGTGGGAGAAGATGCACCTAAACCTTGACACACTTGAAGTGCCACAGATTTAGGAAACCCTGTGAAGTGGGGCATCCTATTGAAGACAGGGTAGGAAGAGAAATATGAAGAGCAACTGTCAGAGGGTGGACTTGGGAAACCTGGTCTACCGTGGGCGGTGGGCCCCCACAAGGGGCAATGGCTGCATTGTCAAAAAATAAAAGTAATTAGAAATACATGTTAAAATTTATACAATGTTTTCTGATCACTGATATTCTTTCCAAACTTCTGCCAGAAACTTCACCCCTCACTGAAGAACACACTCTTTCATTTTCTCTATAGAAACAATCAAACAAAAAAAATACATATAAAGTATATAAAAAGTGCTTTAAGAAGATGAAACACACAAACACTCCCCCCCACACACACACACTCAGAAATCCGTAAAAATGCAGCTCTGGTATCAGGATATATATATATATATATATATATATATATATATATATATATATATATATATATATATATATATATATATATATATATATATATATATATATATATATATATATATATATATGAAAAGACAAGTGCAGCAATTGGCCCCATTGTAACTCCTGCTGATCATGAACTCACCTGAAGATAGATTTTCCATCTTTTACACTATAGTTGCCCAGTGTGATTTCAGCAGTAACATCCTTGCAACTAAGGTGCTTGCAGGGCTCAGATGCATGGAGAATTAGCTCTCATTTGTAGGGGGATGATGACTGAAGTCTCAGACTCTGAATCTATGTTGTTAATACATTATCATCAATGAAGCTCTCAAACTCACCTGCTTTCCTATGTATATATATATATATATATATTCAAAAGACAAGTGCAGCAAAATTAATGCAGAAAACAGTGAGAGTAAATATCTACAAAGCCACTGTTGAGGTTTTTGGGTTTTTTTTTGGTTTGTTTTTTTTTTTTTGTTTTTTTGTTTTTTTTTTGGACTTCTATTGTTAGATATGCATCCATCATTAAATGTGTTTAATAAGAACAGAATCCTCAGAGCTCTATGAGACTAAACCACCAAACAAAGTGTCCACATGGAGGGACTCATGGCTCCAGTTGCATATGTATCAGAGGATTACCTTATCTGCCATCATTGGCAAGGTAGGCTCATGGTCATGTGAAGGCTTGATGATCCAGCAGAGGAGAATACTAGACGGATGAGGTAGGAGTGGATATATGGTTTTGGGGAGCACCCTCATAGAAGCAGGGGCAGTTGTGATGGAATAGGGGATTTGTGGAGGGGAAAAAGGGAAGGGAGATAATATTTGACATGTAAATAAATAAAATAACAACAACAAAAAAGACTTGGTCAGGATGTTGTAAGAGAGACATATTGGAAGGTTCCAAGGGAAACCAGAGGGACAGAGTGGAGGTAGGAATGACCAAAGTATATTATTCAAATCATGGAATCACACATAAATGAAAACATGAACTATTTGTTTTTATGGACCTGGTTGAGGTCATACACATAATATTTCATGGTTTTATACTGAGGAATATTTCATTGTCTATAACCCAGACATTGTCAGTGTCTATTTTTTTCTTTGTTGTAAATTTAAATTGAGTCAATTTCCCAGTTGCTGGGAATGGAGTAGCAATAAACGTGGATGTATAACTGTCTCTGTACTAATATAGACTCATTTGAATACATGCTGGTTTGGAAAGGAGCTGGGACACAGCACAGTTTTATTTACTCTTTTTGGTGACAATTTCAAACAGAATTCTAAAGTCAATATAATACACTAGTCCACTCATACCAATAATGAGTAAAGATTAAACATTTTACCCATGTATGTCATTAGTTTTCTCACTTGCCTTCTTCTGCATCAACATCTGACTGAGTTCTAATTAAGACATTAAATCTTTTTATGGATATTTCTATCATTATCTTCTTCACCATCATCTTTTTCATCATCATTATCAACAACAACATCTTCATCTTCAAAAAGCATTATCTGTAAATCAACATGATAACATATCCCAGAGTGAATCAACAGAATTTGTCCTAATAAAGATTGAGAAATTCTTCCCTGTACTTTCAACCATACCAGCAGTACAGGGTTCATAGAAAGTGTATGGGATGCATTTCCTCAGATAGTTATTGGATTTGGACTAGACCATCCTGCTGCTTGACCCATGTGCCTTTTCAGTCCTTCCTCTCCAGCTATTCAGCAGTTGGACTAGGTTATTTTGTAAGAAGTCCCCATGTCATAATCATGTTAATTACCTGAGTCTATGGTGGTTAAAAACATGGATGTCAACATACTGAAAACAACATATGACCAATGTCCTCTCCATAGTCCCTGAACACACTGACTCTAAACATGGAATGCAGCTGGGTCTTTCTCTTCCTCCTGTCAGTAACTACAGGTAAGGGGCTCACCAGTTCCAAACCTGAAGAAGAGAAATAGCCTGGGATGTTACTGACATACATTCTGTCTTTCTCTCCACAGGAGTCCACTCTGAGGTCCAGCTGCAGCAGTCTGGACCTAAGGTAGTGGATGCTGGGGCTTCAGTGAAGCTCTCCTGCAACTCTTCTGGTTACTCATTCAGTAGATACAAAATGGACTAGGTAAAGCAGAGGCATGGAAATAGCCTTGAGTGGATTGTAGATATTAATCTTTTCAATGGTGGTACTGACTACAATGAAAAGTTCAAAAGCAAGACCACATCTACCGTAGATATATCCTCTAGCACAGCCTATATGCAGATCAGCAAATTGACATCTGAGGACTCTGCAGTCTATTACTGTGCAAGACACAGTGTTGCAACCACATCCTGAGTGATTCAAAAACCCTGGAGGAGGAGCAGCAAGCTGCCCTGGGAATGAGAAGACTTAGTGAATATTCAGTTGAAGACTTGCTCAGATGCAGTCATTTGGGTAGTCTATTTCTGTGTCTGTTTTATTTATTTTTTTTATTTTGATAATTTTATTTATTTATTTATTTATTTATTTAGAACTATTGTGCTTTTTTAACTTTGCAGAAAGACATTCATGAATTACATGCTGTTGATTTAGGATGTTCCTAGAATACCCCATGCTTTGTCAATATCGTTAACAGTGACCACTTTCATTGACATTTTTATTGTTTCTTAAAACAACAAAAAAGGGAAACTCTGATTAGAGATGATAAAAATATGTCTGGGTTGTGTGAAAGAATAGAACTTTGGAATAGCTGGGAATAAACTATAACATGAATTTCACTTGTAAAATTCTACCAAGATCTGAGTAAGAAGAAGCCCTTTCAAAGTCTTTTTTTTTTTTTTTTTTGGTGTTTCCCTGGTACACTAATTAATGCCATATTATTAAAGGTAGTTACCTAACTGTACAGTGATTTTCTAACAAAGCTTGCTAAAATTTAGCCAACATATTCATCTTAAGTGTACTCAGTGAACAGTACTGATGGAAATGGGCAGGTGCAGGACGGTGTCTTTCAAGGCTTTCCCTCCTTTTCAGCACTGCTGATTTTATAAATGAAGAGGATCATTAACCCCACTCCTACCCAAATTACCTTGTTAACCTCAGTATAATAGGGGTTCATGGGAACCCAGGCATTTTAATAAAGATTTAAAGCATCTCAGTAGGGCCAAGGCCACAGTCAACACAAGATTCTGCAACAGTACAGGAAAGTACACAGTCTTAAGTTTTAAGTGACTTTAGGTGTTTTGCTAACTTATTTATGTAGTCTGGCAGAATTCCAGGCTCTTAGAATATAAGAAGTATTAATATCAGCACACAAAGCTGCATCTTTTCTGCCATTACCAAGCCGAAAATCCTCTGAGGGTGGAGAGAGGATGATTATAGGACACATGGAAAAGGAAAACTCTTAGATAAAGGTTATAAATAAGAGTGCTGTCCAGTTAATACTACTCTAATCCTGAATTTACTATTCATATATGTCATATTTAGGGTTTTATTGCTCTGAACCGAGACCAAGACAAGTTTATGAAGAACAACATTTAATTGGGGCTTGCTTACAAGTTTTGAGGTTCATTCTAGTATCATCAAGGCTAACAAGTCTAACAGCATCCATGCAGGCATGGTGCAAGCAAAGCTGAGAGTTACACATCTTCATGGTGACAGCAGAATATTGGCTTCCACGTAGCTGACTATTTTATAGCCCACACCTAGAGTGACACATCTATTCCAAAAGCACCTTACCTTATAATAGTGCCACACTCTGCTGACCATATACAAACTATAACATTCAACTCCCTGGCCCTCATAGGCTTGTTCAGGCACTTGAGTCTGTGGGGGGCATACAGAAACAAAGCATAATGCAAAATATATTTAGTATAACTTCCAATGTCCCCATAGTCTATAGCAGTCTCAACAATGTTGAAAGTGCTCTTGAAGTTTCTCAGAATATTGGACATAGTACTACTGAGGACCTAGCTATACCACTCCTGGGTATATATCCAGAAGGTGCTCCAACATGTAATAAGGACACATGCTCCAATATGTCCATAGAGGCCATTTTCATAATAGCTAGAAGCTAGAAACAACCCAGATTCCTCAACAGAGGAATTCATACAGAAAGTGTGGTACATTTATACAGTGGATTACTACTCAGCTATTAAAAACAATGGACTCCATGAAATTTGTAGGCAAATGGATGGAACTTGAACATATCATCCTGAGTGAGGGAACCCAGTCACAAAAGAACACACATCAGTGTGCACTCACTGATAAGTGGATATTAGCCCCAAAGTTCAGAGTACCCAAGATAAAATTCACAGACTATTTGAAGGTAAAAAAGGAAGATCAAATTGTGGATAGTTTTGTGCATCTTAGAAGGGGGAGCCAAATACTCACAGGAGGAATTATGGGGACAAAATGTGGAGTACAGAAAAAAGGAAAGGCCATCCAGAGACTTCCCTACCTGGGGATCCATCTTGTATATAGTTGACAAACCCAGACACTATTACAGATGCTGTGAAGTTCTTGCTGATGGGAGCCTTATATGGCTGTTTACAGAAAGCTCTACCAGAGCCTCAAAAATAAAGAGGCAGATGCTCAAAGCTAACCACTGGTCTGATCGAGGGGTCCTTGACAGAGGAATTGAAGAAGGGACTGAGGTGCTGAGGGGGTTTGCAGCTCCATGGAGGGAGCAAGAGTGTCAACTGTCCAAAACTGCCCCATTCCCCAAGATCCTGGGGACTGGACCACAAACCAAATAGGAGAGACCCATTGATCCAGCCATATATGAAGCATAGGATGTCATTCTTGGACATCAGTAAAGCCTAATTGCAACAGAAGTCCCTAGTGTAGTGGAAATGCCATTACAATGGAATGATCCCCAAGACATCAGTGGGAGGAATGGCCCTTGGGCATGAAGGGGTTCGATGTTTCAATGTAGGGGAATGCCAGGGTGGGAAGGAGGGTGGGGTTAGGTGGGTAGGCAAGCACCCTCCTCGAGGCAGGGGGTGGGGGCTTTCAGAAGGGAGAGCTGGAAATGGAATAATATTTGAAATATAAATACTTGAAATATCTAAGAAAAGGAAAAAAAGTCCTAAGTTTCTTCTGAATATTCATCCAATCATTTAATTTTAATTTCCAGTGCATGACTGGAAACCTCCTTGGAAAATTCCAAAATCTGCATCTCGATGGCTGCTGTCAAAGCCATCTTCAGCTCTACAACTACTTTTTCATTTTTGTTGACTACAACAAACTTCTTTCTCCTGGGCTGGTTCTACTCCCTGATAGAAGGTTTCCTCAGCAGATAACCCGTAGCTTTTGCATCTATAGCATCTTGGGGTCTCCAAGGCAAATTCAATGTTATAGCTTCTGTTTCAATGTCTGCCATTCACATATGATCTTCTGGGCTCCTCTAAAGGGCAAGTGTCATTTCTCCAGCTCTGCTTTAAGTAGCACTGCAAGCTCCAGTTGATTCACTCCACTACCACTGAGGCTCTTGGGGATCATTCCATTGTAATGGCATTTCCACTACACTAGGGACTTCTGTTGCAATTAGGCTTTACAAATAGCCTAATATAGGTTCTCTTCATGGTACCATTATTCAACCCCTTTGCATGTCTCCTTCACCCCTCAGTCATGAACTGCAACTGAGGCTGTACTTTCACAAAAAGCCTTACAGGGCCTTTTACAATGCCAAGACTTAGCTGTAGTCATGAAGCCTTAATGTCTTCAAAACTAGGAATAACTGGGTGACTCTTATACATTATGAAGTACAGCTACTGCAGAAGGTACAACCTTGGCTATCTCTGGATCACAGGTTCTTTGTGCTCTCAGAAACACTTTCGAGAAGATTTCACCTCAGTTATGCTGGTCTCTTCTTAACCACCACTACTTTCTTTTTTACTTTTTCTTTTTTTTTTATTAGATATTTTCTTTACTTACATTTAAAATACTAGCCCAAAAGTTTCCTATACCCTCTGCTCCCCTACCTGCCCACTCCCACTTTTTGGTCCTGGCATTCCCCTGTACTGGGGCATATAAATTTTGTAAGACCCAGGGGCCTCTCTTCCCAGTGATGACTACGCCATCCTCTGCTACATATGCATCTAGAGACACGAGCTCTAGGGGTACTGGATAGTTCATATTGTTGTTCCACCTAAAAGGTTGTAGACCTCTTCAGATCCTTGAGTAATTTCTCTAGCTCCTCCATTGGGAGCCCTGTGTTCTATCCTATCCATGACTATGAGCATCTCCTTCTGTATTTGCCAGGCACTGGCATAGCCTCACTCGAGATAGTTATATCAAGGTCCTTTCAGCAGAATCTTACTAACATATGCAATAGTGTCTGGGTTTGGTGGCTGATTATGGGATGGATCCCCACATGGGGTTGTCTCTGGATGGTCCATCCTTTGGTCTTAGCTCTAATCTTTGACTCTGTAACTCCTTTCATGGGTGTTTTGTTCCCTATTCTAAGAAGGAATGAAGTATCCATACTTTGGGTTCATTCTTGATTTTCTTGTGTTTTGCAAATTGTATCTTGAGTATACTGAGTTTCTGGGCTAATATCCACTTATCAGTGAGTGCATATCAAGTGAATTCTTTTGTTATTATGTTACTTTCTTAGCTACATCTAAACAGTATCAATTGTCCCAGTAACCACTTCCATCCTGGACACTAAAACCAGAGCCACGTGGCTGAGGCTGCTGAGTGCTGGACACTAAAACCAGAGCCACGTGGCTGAGGCTGCTGAGTGCTGGACACTAAAACCAGAGCCACATGGCTGAGGCTGCTGAGTGCTGTAGTTTGCTAGGGCTGGAAAATGCCCAGCTTGTTTTATTACATAATCACCACCTTTCTGTATTCCAATTTCTTCACTACATAAACTTGGCTGTTCTGGAACTTGCTGAATTTGAACTCAGATATCTGCATGCTTATCACCTAAGCTTTGGGATTAAATATCTTGTCTACCATGTTTGGATTTAAGTTTTTCTTCTCTTAGGAGGTACTCCAGCCTGACCTTGAACTCAGGGATCTGCTTGTCTTTCGCTTCTGGGATTAAAGGCCTGTAGTACCATGCCTAGACCTAAACTTAGCTGGGTGGGATCTTTCCTCAAGATCACTGCTTCCTTAATTCAATATAATACCATTAAGCACAGGATTCAGCCCTATTTTACTTCCTGTTGCCTGTTTAATGCTTGAACCACACATTTTATATTTTCCCTTAGCAGCTTGGTATGCTTGTTTTAAATGCTCTTCATGAGACTGAACCAGAGAACAAAATCTATGACACGTGTTTTTGAGAGTTCCTTTGTCAGTGCTATTAATGAGTCTCTTCATCTTAGACTCAGGAAGACTCTTAAGAAAAGGACAAAAATTATATACATTCTTCAACAAAATGCCAAAAAACATTCTCTAGGCCACATACTGAATTTTTTCTCCACAGAAATTTCTTGAGCCAGGTCAGCAGAGTTCAATTCACTGCTGTGAACAAACAACATGACCATGGAAAATCTTATAAGCACAACATTAAATTCAGGCTGGCTTAAATGTTTAGAGATCCAGTCCAGTATCATGAAGTCAGGAGAGCATAATGTTTGCAATACCAAAGGGCCTCTCTTCCCAATGATGGCTAAAAAGGCCATCTTCTGCTACATATGCAGCTAGAGACATGAGCTCTGGGGGAACTGGTTAGTTCCATATTGTTCTTCCACCTATAGGATTGGAGACACCTTCAGCTCCTTGGGTACTTTCTCTAGCTCCTCCCTTGTGCATCCTGTGTTCCATCTAATAGCTGACTGTGAGCATTCACTTCTGTGTTTGCCAGGCACTGGCATAGCCTCACACAAGACAGCTATATCAGGGCCCTTTCAGCAATATATTGCTGGCATATGCAATAGTATCTGCTTTCGGTGGCTGATTATGGGATAGATCCCCAGCTGCAGCAGTCACAGGTTGGTCCATCTTTTTGCTCAGCTCCACACTTGATCTCTGTAATCCCTTCAATGTGTGCTTTGTTCCTAATTCAAAGAAGGGGTGAAGTGTCCACACTTTGATCTTCATTCTTCTTGAGTTTCATGTGGTTTGCAAATTGTATCTTAAGTAATCTAAATTTCTGGGCTAATATCCACTTATCAGTGAATATATGTTATGTGAGTTCTTTTGTGATTGGGTTACCTCACTCAGGATGATACACTCCAGATCCACCCATTTGCCTAGGAATTTCATAAATTTATTGTTTGTAATATCTGAGTAGTACTCCATAGTGTGAATGTACCACATTTTCTGTATCCATTTTTCTGTTGAGGGACATCTGTGTTCTTTCCAGCTTCTGGCTGTTATAAATAAGGCTGCTATAAACATAGTGGAGCATGTGTTCTTATTACCAGTTGGAACATCTTTTGGATATACGCCCAGGAGAGGTATTGCTGGATCCCCCAGTAGAACTATGTCCAGTTTTCTGAGGAACTGCCACACTGATTTCCAGAGTGGTTGTAAAAGCTTGCAATCCCACCAACAATGGAGGAGTTTTCTTTCTCCACATCCACACCAGCGTCTGCTGTCACCTGAATTTTTGATCTTAGCCATTCAGACTGGTGTGAGGTAGAATCTCAGGGTTGTTTTGATTTGCATTTCCCTGATGATTAAGGATGTTGAACATTTTTTTTCAGGTGCATCTCAGCCATTCAGTATTCCTCAGTAGAGAATTCTTTGTTTAGCTCTGTGCCCCATTTTTAAATGAGGTTATTTGTTTTCTATCCTTTACCTTCTTGAGTTCTTTATATATATTGGATATTAGTCCCCTATCTGATTGAGGATTGGTAAAGATCCTTTCCCAATCTGGTGGTGGCCTTTCTGTCTTATTGGCAGTATGTTTTGCCTTACAAAAGCTTTGGAACTTTATGAGTTCTCATTTGTCAATTCTTGATCTTACAGCACAAGCCATTGCTGTTCTATTTAGGAATTTTTCTCCAGTGCCCAGATCTTCGAGGCTTTTCCCCATCAGACCTTCAAAAAAGACCTAATTCCAGTTCTTCTCAAACTATTCAACAAAATAGAAACTGATGGTATGCTACCCAATTCATTGTATGAAGCCACAATTACTCTGATACCTAAACCACATAAAGACACAACAAAGATAGAGAACTTCAGACCAATTTCCCTTATGAACATCAACCGCAAAAATACTCAATAAAATTCTCACTAAATGAATCCAAGAACATATCAAAATGATCATCCATCATGACCAAGTAGGCTTCATCCCAGGAATGCAGGGATGGTTTAATATATGGAAATCTATCAACGTAATTCACTATATAAACAAACTCAAAGATAAAAACCACATGATCATCTCGTTAGATGCTGGGAAATCATTTGACAAAATCCAACACCCATTCATGACAAAAGTTGTTGGAAAGATCAGGAATTCAAGGCCCATACATAAACATAATAAAAGCAATATATAGCAAATCAGCAGCCAACATCAAACTAAATGGAGAGAAGCTGGAAGCCATCCCACTAAAATCAGGGACCAGACAAGGCTGCCCATTTTCTCCCTACCTATTCAATATAGTACTTGAAGTACTAGCCAGAGCAATTCGACAACAAAATGAGGACAAGGGGATACAAATTGGAAAGGAAGAAGTCACAATATCACTATTTGCAGATGATATGATAGTATATATAAGTGACCCTAAAAACTCCACCAGAGAACTCCTAAACCTGATAAACAGCTTCAGTGAAGTAGCTGGATATAAAATTAACTCAAACAAATCAATGGTCTTTCTCTATACAAGGGATAAATGGGCTGAGAAAGAAATTAGAGAAACAACACCCTTCATAATAGTCACAAAGAATACAAAATATCTTGGTGTGACTCTAACTAAAGAAGTGAAAGATCGGTATGATAAGAACTTCAAGTGTCTGAAGAAAGAAATTGAAGAACATCTCAGAAGATGGAAAGATCTCCCATGCTCATGGATTGGCAGGATCAATATAGTAAAAATGGCTATCTTGCCTAAAGCAATCTACAGATTCAATGCAATCCCCATCAAAATTCCAACTCACTTTTTCAATGATATAGAAAGGGCAATTTGCAAATTAATCTGGAATAACAAAAAAAACTAGGATAGCAAAGCTGGGCATGGTGGCTCACGCCTTTAATCCCAGCACTGGGGGGGGGGGAGGGGCAGAGGCAGGCGGATTTCTGAGTTCGAGGCCAGCCTGGTCTACAAAGTGAGTTCCAGGACAGCCAGGGCTATACAGAGAAACCCTGTCTCGAAAAACCAAAAAACCAAAAAAAACCAAAAAAAAACAAAAAACAAAAAAACACCACCACCACCACCACCAACAAAACTCTTCTCAACAATAAAAGAGCCTCTGGTGGAATCACCATGCCTGACCTCAAGCTGTACTACAGAGCAATTGTAGTAAAAACTGCATGGTACTGGTATAGTAACAGACAGGTAGATCAATGGAAGAGGATTGAAGACCCAGAAATGAATCCACACACCTATGGTCACCTGATCTTTGACAAGGGAACTAAAACCTTCCAGTGGATTAAAGCATTTTCAACAAATCATTATGGCACAACTGGCGGTTATCATGTAGAACAATGGGAATTGATCCATTCTTATCTTTTTGTACTAAAGTCAAGTCTAAGTGGTTTAAGGAACTCCACATAAAACCAGAGACACTGAAACTTATAGAGGAGAATGTGGGGAAAAGCCTCGAAGATATCATTTCTTTCTACAAGTTGAATGCAAGGCCCAGTTCCTGAAGACATCTACAGAAGATATTGAATTTGTGAATTTGAACTGGAATCTACTTGGAGTTTTACTCCTTACTAGAATTCATGGTACTGGAAGGCATCTGTATATAGGAGAAATATGAACAATAATACAGCTATAATCTCTTTAATCTCCCATATTATCTCCTTGCAATTTAAGTTGATGCAACAGCATCACAACCTTTGATGGTTGAAACAACCATTATCTGATTGGATTTTAGGCTCACACTATTGGATGGAGCTTACCACTGACTCTGATTTGTTTGTCAAGAACCTAATACAAGATAGCCCAAATTTACCAAGAACTAGAAGCTCACACATAAATTTAAATCATAAATTGAATAAGAAGGTTTCAACATAGATGTTGACATTCATATGCATTAACAGTAATTATCTGGCTAAACATTCATTATCTGTAACTAGCTCTACAGGATCATAGAGAAGTTAAAGTTATCACTATTTTTTTTTTTAAGATAAGCCCGGTCAATATTTTATGTTCTGTTGTTGCCCCTAAAAATCAATCATTAGTTCTATTTTCAATTATTTTAAAGCCTTTTGGAATGTATTCTACGTTGTAAACACCTGCTTTTTATATCAGAAGCAACTATCTCCTGACTCTTGAGGAGTGCCAGAGTTTTAATTGCTGTTTTTCCATCAGAAAGGAATTCATAGCAGTCCTATTATTAAAGAAGTGAATAATTACTAACATAATTTAAAGAATTCTCATAGGATAATCATTAAAATTAGCAAATCTGTTTGTTTGTTTGTTTGTTTGTTTTGTTTTGTTTTTCAAGACAGGGTTTTTCTGTATAACACTCGATGTCCTGGAACTCACTTTGTAGACCAGAGAGCTTGTGTCTCTAGCTGCATATGTAGCAGAAGATGGCCTAGTCAGCCATCACTGGGAAGAGAGGTCCCTCGGTATTGCAAACTTTATATGCCCCAATACAGGGGAATGCCAGGGCCAAGAAGTGAGAGTGGGTGGGTAGGGGAGCAGGGCAGCGGGAGGGTATAGGGAACTTTAAGGATATCTTTTTTAATGTAAATTAAGTAAATATCTAATTAAAATAAATAAATAAAAATTAAAAAAGAAAAAAATATTAGCAAATAATCTATTTGTCTATACAGTATCATTGCAAAAGCAGTACATCTTTGTTGTTCTGCAGAAATTACCTCAAAGTTTGTGTGAATAACTAGTGATTGCATAATTATTTAATAATATGAAGGAAATTATAATAGCAGAAATCTTTCCTCAAAGGCAATCTCCATGGGATTCCTGAGAAGAGTGGATCCATCACACCTTTAGCATCCACAGCAGAACTGTCTCAGGAAGATCACATGTTATTTTTGAGCTTCTGTTAGATGAGTCCTGGAATATACAAACAAGCACATAGCCAGATGATGACATTGCTCCAGAAATATTACTGGGATGTCTGCCTCTAATCTTACTCAAACTGTATAACTTATGTAAGATAAAGAGAGAAAATGGACACATTCAGATTAGCCATTAAAATAGGTTACATAGTCAACATCTCTTTTTGTTATATGCTGAGAAGTCTGTGAAAATGTACTTCAAAAATAGGGATTCACCCATAGTACACCCTTGGAAGAAGATGTCAGTTGTTATACACTATATAAACAAACTCAAAGAAAAAAAAAATATGATCATCACATTAGATGCTGAAAAGCCTTTGACAATATATAGCAGCCCTTCATGTTAAAACTCTTGGAAAGATCGGGAATTTATGGCACATACCTAAACATAATAAAAGCAATATGCATCAAACCAATAGCCAAAATCAAACTAAATGTATAGATACTTGAAGCAATCCCACTAAAATCAGGAACAAAAAGAGACTGCCTACAATCTCCCTATTTATTCATTATAGTACTTGAATTCCTAGCCAGAGAAATTAGACAACAAATGGAGGTCAACAGAATATAAATTTGATAGGAAGGAGTCATGATATCATGGTTTTCAAGTGATATGATAGTGTACAAATGTGGCCCCCAAAATTCCACCAGAGAACCCCTACAGTTGGTAACTAGCTTCAGCAAAATAGCTGTATATGAAAGTAACTCAAACAAATCAGTAGTATTCTTCTACCTAAAGGATAAATGTGCTGAGAAACGAATTAGGGAAATGACACAGTTCACAATAGTCACAAATAATATAAATTACCCTTGGTTTGATTCTAAGCAAGGAAATGAAAGATCTGTATGACAAGAACTTCAAGCCTCTGAAGAAAGAACTTGAAGAAGACCTGAGAAGATAGAAAAATCTCCCAAGCTCATGGATTGTCAGGATTAACATAATTAAAATGGCCATCATATCAAAAGCAATCTACAGATTCCATGTAATACTCATCAAAATTCCGACTCAATCCTTCACAGAGATAGAAAGAGCAATTCTCAACTTCATCAATTTTTTAATTAAAAGGGAAATTAAACTAGAAAAGTAGCAGACAAAGAACCCCCAATTCATATTAAAGAATATGTAGTGACTAAATTCTCTACATTTTCTCGGTTTCTTTCATCTACTCTAGACATTCAAATCTCCAAGGTTTCCAACTAGAAGCTTATTATAGAGGAAGAGAAGACAAAGTTTTCATTTTCTTTGACGAACTCACCCCAGTTGTGATCCTGCAGATCCAGCAGAGGAGCACAGTCCTGAATCCCCAAGTTCCATCACTCAGTGATCAACACTAAACACAGAATCCTCAAGAAGGAGTTGATACTAAGGTGAGATTTTTTTTGCTCATTTTTAAGTTTTATAATTAATTTTTAGAGAAATTCTTATATGAGTACTGTTACAACAGATACTGTATCTATAAAACTTTGCTGTTCACAATGCTTGAGCAACTTGTTCTAGAACAATAATCAACAACTCAAATTTCTAGGCATGATGTCAGAATACATAATAAAATGCCTGCCCTCACTGAATTACAACAGCAGGGAACCCCTCTTTTTAATCCTCACCGGCTTGCATGCTATTCCAGGCATCTATCAGTGGCTGTGATACTGAGGCAGTGGTGATACAGCATGATTACTGATGTAAGAGTGGATATAATTCAGGAAGCTTCCAAACATTATTACCCCAGAGATGAATGCAGTAGAGATGAAATCAGTATTGGAGGTAAATTTTCTGTATTTCATGTCTCCCTGACAGTTGTAAACCTGGTATTCATCTGTCTCTGAGAATGGAGTTGAATGCCACAATACCTGATATGGTGCTTTTGGACTAACCGCAACCATTTCAAACTGAAATTCTCACCATTTCAATATTCTAAGAAATTTTCTCTCACAGCTGCAGGACAACACACTGCTAATGGTAAAGTCATGACTGTAGGGTCCCAGGACATCCCAAGCCAAAGTTCTCAGCACAAAGATGTCTTGTTTTCCCCAGAGGGACAGAAGACATGGAGTAAAAGATAAAAACAGGAGATAAAATGTGACAGAGAACAGGAAGGAAACAAGAGAGAGGGAGGATAAGTCCTGGAGTTGGACAAAGAAAGGGCTTCCTTTTGATAGAAGAGAGATATAGCACATAGGAAAATGGTGATTTATGAAGGTAGAATTAGATAATCCATGTTAGTATGAGAGGTTTAATTTTAATTGAACATGTTAATTAGGATATCCAAAAGGGATGTTTGTTTGTTTGTTTACTCATCAATTCATCTTTACATTACAATAGCTGCCCTCTCCATGGTCCTTCATAAAAAGTACCTCTTACTATTCCCTTCCCTTCTCCTTGAAAGACTTAGAAATCGTAAGGAATTTCTCTCTTTCTGACTCTGGAAAGGCTACACCCCAAATCACTTATGAGAACCTGTCTTGATGCAAATTGCAAGAGGACTTTATTTATCAGCTAGCTGAGGAAGAGCTCCTTACACCCTGGGGGGCTGGGGAGCTCAACCCAGAGCAGCAACAGTAGGGGGCTTTTAAGGATAAAGTGAGAAGTTGGGAGGAGTTGGGAGGAGTTAGGCTACAGCTCTTCTCTGGGAAGGGGGGTGGGGTAGCCTTGCTGAAGGAACAAAGAGAGGGAGTGAGCTGTCCTTGGAGTTATCTCTGGGTCTCTGACACAGACAGTCAGGCTAGGTCTTCTTGCTAACAAAGAGCTTCTCACTGGCTGTATTCTCAGAGATCGGGAAACAGGCCTTGGGGGAGCATTCAAAGGCTGTACATTTCAGGGGAAAACACTTTGGGGTCTCTCATCCTCTTTGAGGATTGTGACCCCATTGGATATCTTCCAACCCTGGCCTATCAAGTCTCTGCCAGTTTAGGGGCATCCTCTCTTACTGAGACCAGGCAAGGCAGTCCAGTTAGGGGAATATTTTCCACAAACAGGTAAAACCTTTAGAGACAGCCTGTACATCTGTTATTGGGAGCCCCACATGAAGACTGAGCTACCTATCTGCTATATATGTGATCGGGGATTTGGTCCAGCCCATGTATGCTTTTTAGTTGGTTTCTCAGTCCTGAGAGCAATTATGGAGTGATTCTAATTGCATAACTCTAAAATACAGACGTTTTATATGGATGATCCTTTTCCCTTTTTTTTTTTTTTTTTTTTTTTTTTTTTTTTTTTTTTTTTTTTTTTTTTTTTTTTTTTTTTTTTTTTTTTTTTTTTTTTTTTTTTTTTTTTTTTTTTGGTTTTTTGAGACCTGCCTCTGCCTCCCGAGTGCTGGGATTAAAGGCGTGCGCCGCCACGCCCGGCCCTTTTCCCATTTTTAAAGCAGTGTTTTTACTAATATTCCATTCTCATTTAGACAGACTTATTTCAGAACTAAGTTCAAAAGTGTTTGACCTTAACATCAGCCAGGTCCTGAGTTGATTCAACATTTCAGTTATTTATATCCACTGCCTCATTTCTGTGTATAATCATTGTGTAAATCTTTTTACTTAGTCTATTAAACAATGTAGGGAGAGTGATTTACCCTCTCAACACAGGTGCCCTTCTGCAGGTATAGCCTGGTGAAGAAACACAAAAGGCTGTTATCTACCGTCATTAACATTATGGAATGGGAACATTATCTCCTGTTATTAACATTATGTAATGGGAATAGGTTGAGCTGGGTCAAATTGAAACTAAGGAGGAATATGTCTTTTTTTTTTTTTTTTTTTTTGGTTTTTCGAGACAGGGTTTCTCTGTGTAGACCTGGCTGTCCTGGAACTCACTCTGTAGACCAGGCTGGCCTGGAACTCAGAAATCCGCCTGCCTCTGCCTCCCAAGTGCTGGGATTAAAGGCATGTGCCACCACGCCCGGCATTTTTTTTTTTTTTTTTACATTTTTTTTTCCTTGTTTTGGTCAACCTCGCTCGCTCCGGCCAGCCCTGCTTGCTCCAGCCACCCCCATACAGCCCCGCTCGCTCCAGTCAGCCCTGCTCGCTCTAATCGGCTCCGCTTGCTACGGTTGGCTCTGTTTGCTCCAGCTATCCCCATTCGGCCTGCTCGCTCCAGATGGCTCCGCTCGCTCCGGTTGGTCTCTCCAGTCAAAGGATTCTTTTTTTTTATTATTATTATTCATAAGTACGCTGTATCTGACTTCAGACGCTCCAGAGGAGGGCTTCAGATCTCATTACGGGTGGTTGTAAGCCACCATGTGGTTGCTGGGATTTGAACTCATCACCTTTGGAAGAGCAGTCAGGTGCTCTTACCCACTGAGCCATCTCACCAGCCCGGAATATGTCTTTTTAGAGGAATATTATAGCAATACTAGCACAGTTTAAAATCTCAGAAACATAAATCATTATCCCTGGGTAAACTGAGCCATTTCTCCCTTCAGCTGAGCTGGGTGAACACTGAAGTTACAGGGATAAGATATTTCTTAAGCCATACTGTGCAGCTTTAGTGTGAACCAAGACAAACCTACATTCATGGGAGCTTTTGAGCAGCAGGGGGTGCAAGGAAGCCAAGAATCCCCAGAAAGAGATATGCAGTGTGTGCAAGGGTCTCTGATCTCTGTGATTTCCTTAAGTGTATTAACTGATATGGCCCTGGTGTGACTGACATGTGATGTTGAGATGCTCAAACAAAGTAAATATTCTTTGTTATCACTTCACAGAGTTATGTTTACTTGTTTTGATATACTTTTTATAATTTTTGAAAAAATCATATAATGTATTCTAAAAACCCATTCCCTCCTCCTCAACTTATTCTAGAACCTTCCTATGTACCAACTCACCCACTACACACGTTTTTTTCCTTCTCTTAAAAATCAACAAAAGAATGAAACTTAAAAGCGTCTTTAAAAAAATGCTAAACTAAACAAAATAAAAACAAGACTCACATAAAGACACAAAGGCACACACACACACACACACACACACACACACACACACACACCACAAACACACAAAGAAACAAAACAGAAACTGTCACCATGATACATAGGCAAAAGGTAAGTGAGAAAAAGGAAATTGAAAGAGGTCGTCTTAGGAAAAAAAATCTGCAGAAATACGATTGAATACATTTTTTTTTCTGGCTACCAACTATTAAGTATGTTTTCATAATTAATTGTACTTAGCATCTCCTGTGAGACTTTACAGGAGAAAACAAAATATTCCTTTACATTTGAGTGTCAGTCTCTGTATTTCTTGGTCAGGGTTGAAAGCCTGAGTTCATTTGCTTCTCCCAACTTGGGGATATTTTGGGGGGGAGGTGACTTGGTTCAGGCTTTGTGCCAATAGCCAAAGTCTCTGTGAATTCATATGTGCATCAATCCAATTGTGTCTGGAAGTCACTCTATGCTTGGAGTCAGCCAACACCTCTGGTTCTTTTAATATTCTCAATCTTAAAACTTTTCTCGCTATTTTTATTTCTATTTTACTTTACCATGTTTGTAAATTCCTCATACTTTACCGTCCAAATTCTAGTCTCTCTACTTCTACAGTTCAATACAAAATATTCAAATCTTAGAAAACATATGAGAGAAGGCATGAAGCATTTGCTTTATGGATAGGATTAATCTATTAAGTATATTTTCCAGTTCCATGGAGACACTTATGGATTTCATAACTCATTTTACCATTCAGTAATATTTATTTTTCTATATGCACCACTTTGTCATATTTTATTTATGCTTTGTTGGAACTCTGGGATGATTCTTTCCTTTATATCTCTGAATAAATAAGTATGTTAAAGTGTCTCTATAATAAGGCAGAGAGTCATTTGAGTACATGTTTGGGAGGGTTATTGCTGTTACACAACATAATTTTATTTATTATTTTGGTCAATTTTCATATGAAAGTCTTCATCCTGGGTAAGTGTGGTTGAAGCCCATGTTTGGAGATAATATAGGCCCTAGTAGCCCTCAGTTGTATTGCTAATTGTCATGTTGCCTAGCTGCCTTGTAAATATTTATGTTTATATCATATAGACTGTCTGAGCCTTGGTTACAGACGTGACCAAGTACAGCTCATAAGGACTGATACAGAAATTCATGAGTGGTCAGAGTGCTGAGAATAATTGACCAAGAATTCAGACATAGATGATAATGATAACAACCTCATACACAAAAATCAAGAGCCATCATAATTCCTAGAAAAGAAAGGATATAAGATACAAAGAATGAGGTTAAAGGAGATCAAATTCTGTCTCCAGGAACTGAACTGTTCTTAGAGCACACATGAATTCTCAGTAGCAGGATTCTCACAGTATAAATCAAATTAGTGACAATTACCACATGAAAAACCTCAAAATGACCAAGCATGTAAGGACGTCTACTGGCAAGCTGAGCAATATCAATTAAATTCTTTAGAATTGAATTACATAAGTCACCTTCTGTGGGTAATATATCCAATTTGGTGCAGGTGTAGCCTATTATCACTACTAAGAATGATATTACAAATAGAAAACTTACAATGTAGATGGATAGGAACTCAGTGTTCACACCAATGGGAAGGATTTTAGGATTTGATTATTGATGGGCAAAATATAATCTCATTTTTTTTAAGATTTCTGGAGATTCCCTCTTTACTAGTGATGATCCTATCTATGTGCATATAGGTAGTACAAATTAAACTCGTTGTGTTTTTATTTAGTGAAACGAAGAGGTAAGGATGTTTGGAAGGAGACTTATTCAAAAGTCCCAAGGGGAATCATAGGGAACTAGTGGTGGTAGATTGTGATGACAGTCCTGAGATTGGTAATAGATCATAATATATTTTCTAAGTGATTTAAAAATTTTAAGAATAAAAACACATAAGAAGTATAAACTAACAAATTTATACATGTATAGGATATCCATATAAGTATATTTTGTACATGTTGAATATTTCTCCTGTAACCTCTTGTCATTCCAATATTACTTTTATTCTATTAGACAATTTCAGTTATATAATATCTTGTATTTGTATACATAGTTGTGTATAACTATGAAATAAATAAGAACTACTAAATACACACACACATACACACACACACACACACACACACATTTATAATGTATATAACCATGCCTTAGTGATAAAATCCTTTGAGACACACCTATAATATAGTTATTCATTGTAGTGCTGTAATCATTGATATGCATATATTTTAATATATTTACTTTAAGTCATTTAGTGAGTTTTGAATCATATAACCTGCTGTAAGGCAAATGTTGAATGCATAGATCTGAAAGAAGTTTGTAAATTCTCAAAAATTAGCCATTTTTGGAATTTTCCACATGATCATCAATATCATCATCATCATCATCATCATCATCATCATCATCATCATCACCATGAAGCACCAAGTATAAACTAATGTCCTAAAATTGTCCCAAAGTGGAGCAAAAGACTCAGGTCAAAAATATTTTGAGAGCTTAGTGCCTGAAGTTACATGCACAGCATCGGCCCAGTGCTCAGGAAAAAATATTTTATATGTAATTCCTCTGAGAATATTAGGACTTGGACCTCAGAATCCTGCTGCCTGATCCATGTACCTTTTCAGTCCTATCCCTACAGGACTTTTCTAGCTGGACTAGGTATTTATCTAAGAAGCCCCTGCTCATAAATATGCAAATTACTTGAGTCTATGACAGTAAATACAGGGATGTCCACACCCTGAAAACTATATGATCAGTGTCCTCTCAACAGTCCCTGAACACACGGACCCTAACCATGGAATGGAGCTGGATCTTTCTCTTCCTCCTGTCAGTAACTGCAGGTAAGGAGCTCATCATTTCCAAATCTCAAGAGGAGACAGGGCCTGAGGTAACAATGGTATCCATTCTGCATTATTCTCCATAGGTGTCCAATCCCAGGTTCAACTGCAGCAACCTGGAGCTGAGCTGGTGAAGCCTGGGGCTTCAGTGAAGCTGTCCTGCAAGGCTTCTGGCTACACATTCACTGACTATGTAATGAACTGGGTGAAGCAGACACCTATGCATGGCCTGGAATGGATTGGAGCTATTAATCCTGGAAGTGGTGTTACTGCCTACAATCAGAAGTTCAAGGGCAAGGCGACTCTGACTGCAGACAAATCCTCCAGCACAGCCTACATGCAGCTCAGCAGCCTGACATCTGAGGACTCTGCCATCTATTATTGTACAAGACACAGTGCTGAAACCACATCCTGAGTATGTCAGAAACCCTGAAAGTGCAGGAAGCAGCTCTGGGACTGAGATGACAGAAAGACTAACTTTTAGATTTGCTCAGAAATAGTCATCTTGAATGTTCATTTATGGCCTCTTCCTCACAGTCTTATAGTGCCTTTGTCATCTTTGTAAAAGGATATCTGTGAATAAAGTGATGCTGATTTAGAATAAAACTACAGTTCACTAATGCTTGCCAAAATCTTTACCAGTGACCACCTCCACTGACAGGTTTCTTAGTCAGTAAAATAATAACAAGGGAAAGGAGCGATGGCACATGATACAATGTCCCTGGATCCTGAGAGACCAGAAGTTTTATTGGAATTTTTGGAAATAATGCAGAATATGCATTTTTCTTATAAAATCCAAATCACCAACATTTAGGCCAAGAAACACTCCTTCATAGACTTAAGTAATAAGTGACCTTGTCTGTGTGATAGCCATTTTGTCTATATTAAACCTACCAATCCATGAGCATGTGAGATCTTTCCATCTTCTGAGATCTTCTTCTATTTCTTTCTTCAGGAATTTGAAGTTCTTGTCATACAGATCTTTCACTTCCTTAGTTAGAGTCACACCAAGATATTTTATATTATTTGTGACTATTGTGAAGGGTATTATTTCCCTAACTTCTTTCTCAGCCCTTTTATCCTTTGTGTAGAGAAAGGCTCTTGATTTGTTTGAGTTAATTTTATATCCAGCTACTGCACTGAAGCTATTTATCATGTTTAGGAGTTCTCTGGTGGAATTTTTGGGGTCCCTTATATATACTATCATATCATCTGCAAACAGTGATATTTTAACTTCTTCCCTTCCAATTTCTATGCCCTTGATCTCCTTTGGTTGTCGAATTGCTCTGGCTAGGACTAGTGTACTATATTGAGTAGGTAGGGAGAAAATGGGCAGCCTTGTCTTGTCCCTGATTTTAGTGGGGTTGTTTGGAGTTTCTCTCCATTTACTTTGATGTTGGCTACTGGTTTGCTGTATATTGCTTTTATTATGATTAGGTATGGGCTTTGAATTCCTGATCTTTCCAAGACTTTTATCATGTAAGGGTGTTGGATTGTGTCAAATGCTTTCTCAGCATCTAAAGAGATGATCATCTGGTTTTTGTCTTTGAGTTTGTTTATATAATGGGTTACTGTGATGGATTTCCATATATTAAACCATCCCTGCATTCCTGGGATGAAGCCTACTTGGTCAGGATGGATGATCATTTTGATGTGTTCTTGGATTCGGTTTGTGAGGATTTTATTGAGTATTTTTGCATTGATATTCATGAGGGAAATTGGTCTGAAGTTCTCTTTATTTGTTGGATCTTTGTGTGGTTTAGGTATCAGAGTAATTGTGGCTTCATAGAATGAATTGGGTAGAGTACAGTCTGTTTCTATTTTGTGGAATAGTTTGAGGAGAATTGGAATTAGGTCTTCTTTGAAGGTCTGATAGTACTCTGCACTAAACCCATCTGGTCCTGTGCTTTTTTTTGCTTGGGAGACTGTTGATGACTGTGTCTATTTCTTTAGGGGAAATGGGACTGTTTAGATTGTTAATCTGATCCTGGTTTAATTTTGGTTCCTTGTATCTGTCTAGGAAGTTGTCGATTTCATTCGGGTTTTCTAGTTCTGTTGAGTATAGCCTTTTGTAATAGGATTTGATGATGTTTTGTATTTCCTCAGGTTCTGTTGTTATGTCTTCTACTTCATTTCTGATTTTGTTGATTAGAAAACTGTACCTGTGCCCTCTAGTTAGTCTGGCTAAGGGTTTATCTATTTTGTTGATTTTCTCAAAGAACCAGCTCTTGGTTTGTTTGATTCTTTGAATAGTTCTTTTTGTTTCCACTTGGTTGATTTCGGCCCTGGGTTTGATTATTTCTTGCCATTTACTCCTGTTGGGTGAATTTGCTTCCTTAATTCTAGGGCTTCTAGGTGTGGTGACAGGCTGCTACTGTATGCTCTCTCAAGTTTCTTTTTGGAGGCACTCAGGGCTATGAGTTTTCCTCTTAGGACTGCCTTCATTGAGTCCCATAATTTTTTGTAAGTTGTGGCTTCATTTACATTAAACTCTAGAAAGTCTTTAATTTCTTTCTTTATTTCTTCCTTGACTAAGGAATCATTGAGTAGAGTGTTGTTCAGTTTCCACATGAATGTTGGCATTCTATTATTTATGTTGTTATTGAAGATCAGCCTTAGTCCATGGTGGTCAGATAGGATGCATGGGATAATTTCAATATTTTTGTGTCTGTGGAGGCCTGTTTTTTGATCAATTATATGGTCAATTTTGGAAGAAGTACCATGGGGCTCTGAGAAAAATGTATATCCTTTTAGGATAAACTGTTCCATACATATCTATTAAATCCATTTGTTTAATGACTTCTGTTAGTGTCCATGTGTCTCTGTTTAGTTTCTGTTTCCAGGATTTGTCTATTGGTGAGAGTGAGGTGTTGAAGACTCCTACTATTATTGTATGAGGTGCAATGTGTGCTTTGAGCTTTACCACAGATTCTTTAATGAATGTGGCTGCCCTTGTATTCAGAGCATAGATATTCAGAATTGAGTGTTCATCTTGGTAGATTTTACCTTTAATGAGTATGAAGTGCCCCTCCTTGTCTTTTTGATAACTTTGGGTTGAAAGTCAATTTTATCTGATATTAGAATGGCTACTCCAGCTTGTTTCTTTGGACCATTTGCTTAGGAAATTGTTTTCCAGCCTTTCATCCTAAGGTAGTGTCTGACTTTTTCCCTGAGGTGGGTTTTCTGTAAGCATCAAAATATTGGGTCCTGTTTGTGTAGCCAGACTATTAGTCTATGTCTTTTTATTGGGGAATTGAGTCCATTGATGTTAAGAGAAATTAAAGAAAAGTAATTGTTTCTTCCTGTTACTTTTGTTGTTAAAGTTGGGATTCTGTTCTTGCAGCTGTCTTATTGTATGTTGGTTGAAGGATTACCTTCTTGCTTTTTATAGGGTGTAGTTTCCTTCCTTGTGTTGGTGTTTTCCCTTTATTTTCCTTTGAAGGACTGGATTCCTGGAAGAATATTGTGTGAATTTGGTTTTGTCATGGAATACTTTGATTTCTCCATCTATGGTAATTGACAGTTTTGCTGGGTGTAGTAGCCTGGGCTGGCATTTGTGTTCTCTTTGGGTCTGTATAACATCTGTCCAGGATCTTCTGGCTTTCATAATCTCTGGTGAGAAATCTCATGTAATTCTAATAGGCTTGCCTTTATATGTTACTTGACCCTTTTCCCTTACTACTTTTAATATTCTATCTTTATTTAGTGAATTTGTTGTTCTGATTATTATGTGTCAGGAGGAATTTCTTTTCTGGTCCAGTCTATTTGGAGTTCTGTAGGCTTCTTGTATGTTCATGGGCATCTCTTTCTTTAGGTTTGGGAAGTTTTCTTCTATTATTTTGTTGAAGATATTTGCTGGCCCCTTAATTTGAAAATCTTCTTTCTCATCTACTCCTATT
The DNA here is from genome assembly GCA_902729485.2 of Mus minutoides. Classification (NCBI taxonomy): domain Eukaryota; kingdom Metazoa; phylum Chordata; class Mammalia; order Rodentia; family Muridae; genus Mus; species Mus minutoides. Next base: position 186,603 of record LR750772.1, read on the forward strand.
ATCCGTAGGTTTGCTCTTCTCATTGTGTCCTTGACTTTCTGTATGTTTTGAGTTAGGATCTTTTTGCATTTTGCATTTTCTTTGATTGTTGTGCCCATATTCTCTATGGAATCTTTTGTACCTGATATTCTCTCTTCCATCTCTTGTATTCTGTTGCTTATGTTCACATCTATGGTTCCTGATTTCTTTCCTAGGGTTTCTATTTCCAAAGTTGTCACACTTTGGGTTTTCTTTATAATTTCTACTTCCCTTTTTAGGTACTGGATGGTTTTGTTCAATTCCATTGCCTATTTGGTTGTGTTTTCCTGTAGTTCTTTAAGGGATGTTTTTGTTTCCTCTTTAAGGACTTTTCCCTGTTTAGTAGTGTTCTCCTGTATTTCTTTAAGTGAGTTATTTATGTCCTTATTAATGTCCTCTATCAGCATCATGAGATATGATTTTAAATCTGAGTCTCATTGGTCAGTGTAATCTCTGCAGGCAAGCTCTCCTCTTGCAGGGAAGGTGCACTGAGGTCTGGTGTTCAGACCTGCCTCTTGACTAAATTTTAAGGTCTGATACAGGGCCTGTCCCAAAAGATGTGTTGCCTCTGCTGCCTGCACACTCACCTGCAGACTGGTCTCTTAGGGAACCAGGACCCACCTTGGCTCCTTCATGAGCTCTGGCAGGCAAATCCCTCCCTGACAGACACCTCTCCTCAGGCAGGGAGGGTGCCTGGATGTCTAGAGCCCAAAACTGGTTCTGTCCCAGAAGCTGTGTTGCTTCTGCCTATCCTGGAAGCTGTGTCCCTTCTGCAGTCTGCACTCTCACCTGGGCAGACTGTTCTCTGTGTGACCTAGGTCACAAGATACCCTCACGAGCTCTGGCAGGCAAAGCCCTCCTGGGAAGACACCTCTCCTCAGGCAGGGAAGGTACCTGGATGTCTAGAGCCCAAAACTGGGCCTGTCCCAGAAGCTGTGTTGCTTAGCAGTCTGCACACTCACCCTTTGCAGTCTGTGAGCTGACCTGCGTAGACTGGTCTCTGAGGGACCCAGGACCCAAGTTGGCTCCCTCACAAGCTCCAGCAGGCAAAGCCCTCCTGGGCAGATACCTCTCCTCAGGCGGAGAAGGTGCCCGGATATCTAGAGCCTGAAACTGGGTCTGTCCCAGAAGTTGTGTTTCTTCTGTAGTCTGCTTAGTCACCCTTTGCAGTCCTCGAGCTGACCTGTCTAAACTGGTCTCTAAGTGATCTGGGACCCAAGATAGCTCCCTCACGAGTTCAGGTAAGCAAAGCCCTCCAGGGTAGACACTTCTCAGGTGGGGAAGGTGGCCAGATGTCTAGAGCCCCAAACTGGGTCTGTCCCAGAAGCTGTGTTGCTTCTGCCCATCCCAGAAGCTGTGTTGCTTAGCAGTCTGCTCACTCACCCTTTGCAGTCTGTGAGCTGATCTGAGCAGACTGGTCTCTGAGGAACCCAGGACCCAAGTTAGCTCCCTCACAAGCTCAGGCAGGCAAAGCTCTCCTGGGCAGACACCTCTCCTCAGGTGGGGAAGGTGCCTGGATGCCTAGAGCCTGAAACTGGTTCTGTCCCAGACGCTGTGTTGCTTCTGCCTGTCCCAGAGGCTGTGTTGCTTTGCAGTCCACACTCGCACTTGTGCAGACCTGGGACCCAAGATGGCTCCCTCATGAGCTCCTGCCTCAGGTGTTCTTAATGACACCTTCATGCCTCCAAAACCAGATATTACCTGAATGGCTCTTACACATTACCAAGTATAGCAATTGCAGGAATTACAACCTTAACTCTCTGTGGAACAAACCTTCTTTATTCTCTGAGAAAACACCATAAGATTTTACCTGAGTGATTTTGGTCTCTTCTTAATCACTGCTAACTTCTTAGCTCCAGCTAACGAGCATCAATTGTCCCATTAATCCCTTCTATTCTTGGCTCTAATCACAAAGCCACATGGCTGAAGCTGCTGAGTTCTGCTGCTTGCTGGTGTTGGAACATGAGCCCCATATTCTATTACATTATCACCAGATTTATGTTTTCAAACTTCTTCAATACCTAAGCTTGCCTGTCCTGGAAAATGCCATGAAGAGTGATTAAGAGATCTTCATGCCTCTCTCCTAAGCACTAGAATTTAAGATAACATATACCAATCCTGGATTAAAGGATTAATGTGCTCTAGGCTGTCCTTGTACTCAGATATCTGCTTGTTTTTGCCTCCTGGGATGAGAGGAGTATAATACTATGACTAGACCTAAAAGTAGCTGGGAGGAATCTTTCCCAAAGATCAGTACTCCCTTAATTCAATTTAATACCCTTATACACAGGATTGATCCCCTTCTGCCTTCCTCGTGCCCCTTTAATGTTTGAACCATATATTTTATATTTTCCCTTTCTCAGCTTGCTATGCTTGTTTAAAATGCTGTTCATGAGACTTAACCACAGAACTAAGTCTATGGTGGGTATTTTTAAGACTTCCTTTGTCATTGAAATCAATGAGTCTCTTCACCTTAGACTAAGGGAACTCTTAAGACAGGGCAAAAATAGACATATTTTCTACCAACATACCACAAATATAATCTCTAGGCCACATATTGAAATTTTTCTCCACTGAAATATCTTTGGCAAGGCCAACACAGTTCAAATCGCTTAGTGCGGGAAAGTATTCCATATTCCTTTGAGGATAGCCCATTAAGCCCCAGTTAAAGTCTTCCAATGCTTTCAAAATACAAATTCCCATAATCTACATTCTTCCAAACAAAAGCATGGTCAGGCATATCATAGCTATGCCCCAGTTCCTAGTACAAATTTCTGTCTTAGGGTTTTACTGTTGTGAACAGACACCATGACAAAAGCAAGTTTTATAAAGGACAAAATTTACTTGGTGCTAGCTTACAGGTTTAGAGGTTCAGTCCAGTAACATCAAGGCAGGAGAATATGGTATTATCCAGACAGGCATGGTTTGGGCAGAGCTGAAAGTTCCACATCTTCATCTGAAGGGTACTAGCAGAATAGTGGCTTCAAAGCAGCTAGTATGAAAGTCTTATAGCTCACACCCACAGTGACACACCTACACCATTAGGGTCACACCTACTCCAACAGGGCCACACCTTCTAATTGTGCCTCTTTCTAGGCCAAGCATATACAAAACATCATATTTTACAGTACTGTGGGAAACAAAGTCACAATCTAGCAAACACAATTTTTAATATACATTGGATATCTATTCCTATCCAGAAGCCTCCCAATTGCTTCCTCCAAGATTTTTTTTTCAAGACAGGATTTCCCTGTGTAGCCCTGACTGTCCTGGAACTCACTTTGTAGACCAGGCTGGCCTCGAACTCAGAAATCCACCTGCCTCTACCTCCCAAGTGCTGGGGCTTCCTCCTAGATTAACACAACATTCCACACTCTTGCCTTGACTTTGCCTGACAGGCTGGCTTTCACAGAAGCAAACAAAATGTCTCCTGACACAAAACCACATAGGTGAAATTCCTATATGATGGGCAAATGTAATATTAAATTACTTTTGGCAGAACTCATCTATCAACTAAATGTATGTATGGGTTAACTGAGGTAGATTCTGAGGTAGAATCTGAAGTTATATGTTAATATCTGTTCCCATAAAAGTGGTCTCTGTCTCAATAAACAGTACTACAGACACTAACCTTTAGAGACCATGAAGCTATTCTGAAAGGGCATCAGTTCTCACAGTTTGTTGTATATCTGGTGCCAATCTTTGTCCTAATGAGTATTTGTTAATATGTTTTTCTCTGCATCTCCATGAGTGCAGAGAAATATTTTTAATAAAAAATAGAAAAAATTAAGAGTTTTTGTGCTTGTTTTTTGAGGCTTTTTTTTTCTGATTGTTATTTTGTCTTATTCCAGTTTGTTTGCTTTTCTTTTAATTTTGTGTTTCCTTTTTAATATATTTAGGTTCTGTTTGTTTTTTCTAATTAGATAAAGAAGGGGATTTGATGTGTAGATTATCAAGAAGGAGTTAAAAAAAGAGAAATCAGTAACCTGAATAGATTGCAAGAAAAATATTTTTAATAAAAAATAGAAAAAATAAGAAAATTAAGAAATAAAAAATTCTAAAATCCTCTTTGTTGTGTAATATCACGTATGTCCAACTGCCTATACCTTAAGACTCCTGCCTCTGTTTAAATTGTTTAAAGGGTTGTCAGGGGCCAAGACTCAAAAGATTTAAGAATGATGTATATGTATAATACATAATGCTAATGTGTAGTAATATATATATAATAAAATGTTTGGGTTTTTAGCTGGTTTCTTTGTGTGTGTGTTTCTGCTTTTGTGTGTGTGCTGTGTGTTTGTATTCTCAGAAATGAATTTTCCATTATTAATCTTTAAATGGATAGAGTAATTTTCTGGGAGACGATAGATAGATGTTAGATAGATAGATAGATAGATAGATAGATAGATAGATAGATAGATAGTCATTTTACTGCGATAATCCTTTAACAAAATAAAATTATTTGTTTCCTCCTATACCTGTAGACTATCTAGTCTCAGGTTTTTGGTCAAATGCACATTTTTAGGTATGAGTTCCATTTCATGGAATGAGCCCTAAATCAAGGCAGATCTTGGTTGATTACAAGATTTCTGCTATTTTTCTAATAGTGTAACTTGCAGGCAAGTGGCAGGACACTATTTAGTTCAAAGGATTTTTAAAGCTTGTTTTCTTTTTATTTTACTCCATTAATAACATCTTGACTTCCTTCCAGTATTATAAACATTTGTCCAGGGATATGAAGGCTCTAGGTGGGAACCAGTTCTCCATGTTCAATGAGTTGTTTAGGTGTTATCCTATTGAGGGAGATCCCCAAAGTTTCCAGTCAAGGAATCAAACCATAAGAAGAGATGAAACAGAGAACTTGTTGTGGACTGACTTCTCTCACCTGAATTGACTTCAGGAAGTCTAAAAACAAGTATTTTACTGTAACTGTATATAAAAAACATTAAAATTAGGAAAAGGGTCTCCAGTCAACAATAATTGCCATAATCATTCCAATTCTAGTTGTATAATAAATTTTAAGGTGTGTCTATGTAGAAACTATTTTTACACAATTCTTGTGACTCTGAGGGTGGGTTATATACCTAAAAAGCCTAGAATCTGCTGTAGCCTTTTACATAAATGTCAGCAGATCATAAAGTATGTGTGACATCTCCTGTAAAGTCTCATAATGATCTATTGACAGAGAAGTCTGGGAAATCATTCTGAAGAAATAAGGTTAGGTCTGTCCATACAGGCTGTAATCAGATCACCAGATTGTTAAGAACCTCTGTTCTCACCTTTGTGGATAGAGGGCTAGTATTTGATTTTATCTTCTCCAATAAGGAGAGACAGCTATGATTAAAATTCCAGGTTCTCTTTGTGATCCTCTCTGAGTACAAGGCCCTCATGCCCTCTACAATTACTATGTCACTGCCATCAATAATAATGCTAATTATTAGTTGCATTGGGTCAATGAAGTAAAAGGTTTAAATAAATCAGTTGTGAAGATTCTGCATAGCAGGTGCAGAGATAAGTGTTTCCTGTGGCTACTCAGGGTTTATTCTTCTCTTTTCACCACATACAAAACTTAGGAAACTCATATCTCCTATGTCAGTTAATCCTTGCTTTGACTGACACACAAGCATAAGTAGATCATTGCGGTTAGTTCCTAAAATCTTTGTCACACTCCTGATAATGCTATAGAAACCAAAATGACAGAAGACCTTCCCAATCACCATGAAAATATTTTATCTAATATTAGAATGAATTCCACGGTAGGAATAGGAGAACCTGAGGTAATTTTAACCAAGAAAGTGAAATAATTGTATGACAAAATATATCTTTGAATAAAGAAAAAAAGATGATATTGGAAAATGGAAAGGTATCTTTTTCTCATGGATTAGTAATGTTAACCTAGTAATAAAATGTTTATCCTTCTAAAAGTAGTCTACCAATTCAATGCAATCTCCACAAAATTTTCAAGATTGATTTTTTTACAGACCATGAAAGAATAACATTCAACTACATATAGTAAAACAAAACAAAACAAAACAAGAATAGCTAAAACATTCCTGTACAATAAAAAAATACCCAGAGTCATGATTATCCCTGGGACAAAGTGTACTACAGAGCTATAGTAATAAAAACAGCATGGTATTGGCATAATAACAGACAAGTTGATTCATGCAATAGAACAGAAAACTAATTTTTGATAAAGAAACCAAAATACACAGTTCTCACCAAATGGCACTGCTATAACTGAATTTTGGCATGTAGAAGAATGCAAATAGCTCCATATCTGTTACCCTGCACAAAACACTAGATGGAGTGGACCAAAGACCTCAACACAAAGCTAGATATCTTGAAACTGTTAGAAGGCAAAGTGCAGAATTCTCTAGAACTCACTGGCACTAGACAACTTCTTGAACAGAATAGAAATTACACAGGTGCTAAGAACAACAGTCAGTAAATGTGACCTCATGAAACTTAGAAGGTTCTGTAAGACAATGGGCACTGACAATAGGACAAAATGGAAGTCTACAGAATGAAAAAAAGTTTTTTACCAACTTCCCATCTGAGAGGTCTAATATTTAAAATATATAAAGAACTCAAGAAACTAGACATCAATAAACCCAATAAACCAATTTAATAATGGAGTGTAGAGCTAAACACAGTTCTCAACAAAGGAAAAAAATGACAGAGAAGCACTTAAAGAAATGTTTAACGTCATTAGCTAACAGGGAAACGCAAATCTAAATGACTGTGAGAGCCCATCTTACACCAGTCAGAATGTTTAAGTTCAAAATTATGCTGATGAGGATGTGGAGCTGGGGAATACTACTCCATTTTTGGTAGGAGTGCAAAATTGTATAGTTAGTTTGGAAAGAAATATGGTGGATTCTCAGAAAATTGGGAAGAGATCTATCTCCAGACACAGTTATACTACTCCTGGGCATATACATAAAGGAACACTGGGTCCAACAACAAAGACAATGATTCAACTATATTCATAGATGCTTTATTTGTAATAGCCAGAAACTGAAAACAACTTAGATATCCCTATATTAAAATAATGGAGAGAGGATAAATTAAATGGTGTACATTTACACAACAAAGTATCACTCAACTGTTAATACAACACTATCATCACCACCAACTCAACAACCACCAACATCAATAAAAACAAGCAATCACCAAAAAAAAAAAAATCAGACAAATGGATTGAATTAGAAAAACAAACAAACAAACAAACAAACAAACAACATACTAAGTGAAGAAATCCAGACCCAGAAAGACAAACACATACTTGTGAGTGGATATTAGCTGTAAAGAATGGATAATCATGCTAAAATCCATGGAAACAGCACAAGTAACAAGGAGGACTCAAGAGAGGACACATGAACCTTCTTAGAAAGAGAAATAAAATAGATATAATTGGTATAGATGGTAAGAGAAGGGATCAGGTATTTTGGAAGATGGAGTTAGAAAGTACTGGAGGAGACAACTGGAACTAAGTGGCATTTCTAGTGCACTGGAAACTCCCAAGTTGGACCCCAATAAAGATTCTAAGTAATGTGGGATGTTAAGCTTGAACAGCCCATCTCCTGTAACCGAGCAACACTTCAAGTGAAAAGACCGGGATACATACAAAGGTACAAAACCTTTGGCCTACACTTTGCCCTGCCTGGGAGATATCCTGAGGTAAAAATAGAGCAGAGATAATGGGTGTCACCAACATGAATTGGTCCAGCTGCAGACCTATAACATGAGAGTAACTCCACCCCTGACACTTCCTAGAAACCCAGAAACCACAGGTTGGATAACCAAGAGGCCTAGGAGAGAAACAAAAGAATTGCCATACAAGCAAAGAAAACAACAACTACACACACCACTTATAACACCAAAAAGAACAACAACAAACCAACAAAACAATAAAATTATTTCATGTGATATTCTCCTGTACTTGCAGACATCTCTGAAGAGATGGCTCACAGTCTCTAAGGACCCCTCCAACAATGTTGATACTTCGCATGCTATCAGACTAGAAAGGTAATAATTCACCTAGCTACATACCCTGTGAATTATCTGTCTTTGTGTTATGCTGTTGCAATAGTGGCACATATATTGTGGATATAATCAAATATGATCTTCTTGGGTTACAAACTCAATCCAAGATATGAAACACATCCCTGGCATGGCTAGGGTTACCAAGAAGCTGAGTTTGAATAGGCCATGGCCCTAGGAAAACCAAATACTATTTCTCTGATAAAGGTACATTCAGTAAAATGAGCCATAATGATGTAACCATATATACATTTAAATTTGTGCCTAACTCTACCATGATGAGAGAAACATCTTGGAGTAAAGGTAATTTAAAGGGCCAAACATGGACAGTGTGCTGAGAGTGAGAGATATTGAGGCACACATCCCAACAGGGGTTGTCCTCATCAAACCTCTCAGGACTCAGGGACAAATATAGATACTGAGGTATTAATTTTGTGAGATCCAGATGTGATGGATGCCTCCAAATAAACAGGCTCTTCCACAAACCACAAGGCTGATGAACATATGAATTCACTAGACACTGGAAACAATCAAAAATTTTCATAGGTTCAAGTCAGGTGGGCTTCAGTGCTGAGGTATGTTGGACATCAGCTCTCACTCCCAAGCGAGAAGGTATCTTTAATCTGGACCCACTTAGAAATGAAAAATAAATATTCTTTAGTGGTATCTCACCAGCTATGTTAATTATACTTCAGGATTTACCTCATGCCCTAAATCTATTGGCTGTCTGTGACATACATTCTCTTAACTCAGCTGTCTTCCCTGCCTCAGTGGGAGGATGCTTAGCTTTGCAAAGACTGGAAATACAATGGTGGAGGTTAAAGGGGTAGAGGGCTAAATTATCTCAGAGAAGAAATGGTATGGGGAGTGAAAATGGACTTTGGGTATGGGAAACCAGTAGTGGGTACAGAAATTGAAACAGGTTACAATGTTAATTAAAAAACAATGTGAGAGAAATAAATGCTTTGGGGTTGGATATGTGGTGAGCAGAGAATGATCTTGAGGAGATGGACTTGTAAAAAATATGACTGGAATGTATTGTTTAAAAACTCTTTTGTTTATTTTTCAAATCAAAATTCCCATTTTCCCTTCTTTACCATCTCTTCCATTCAGTTTTGTCTCTCCAACCCATTCTGATTACTATTTTGGTTCCCATTCTGAGTGAGATTCATGTATCAACTTTTGACTCTATTTTTCAGCTTGCTGGAGTCTATGGATTGTAGAATGGTTATCTTTATGGCTATCATACACGTGTTTTGGCTTTTTTATCATATAATTTCTTTATTTACATTTCAAATGCTACACTGAAAGTTCCCCCCTTCCCTGCTCCCCTGCCCACCCACTCCCACTTTTGGCCCTGGCATTCCCATGGACTGGGGCATATAAAGTTTGCGAGACCAAGGGGCCTCTCTTCCCAATGATGGCCAACTAAGCCATCTTCTGCTACATATGCAGCTAGAGACATGAGCTCTGGGGGTATTGGTTAGTTCATATTGTGGTTCCACCTATAGGGTTGCAGACCCCTTCAGCTCCTTGGGTACTTTCTCTAGCTCCTCCATAATGGGTCATGTGTTCCATCTTATAGATGACTATGAGCATCCACTTCTGTATTTTCCAGGCACTGGCATAGCCTCACTCTAGATAGCTATATAAGGGTCCTTTCTGCAAAATCTTGCTGACATATGCAATAGTGTCTGGGTTTGGTGACTGATTATGGGATGGATCCCCAGGTGCAGTAGTCTCTGAATGGTCCATCCTTTCGTCTTAGCTCCAAACTTTGTAACTCCTTCCATAGGTGTTTTGTTCCCTATTCTAAGGAGGAATTAAGTATCCACACTTTTGTCTTCGTTCTTGTTGATTTTCTTGTGTTTTGCAAATTGTATCTTGGGTATTATAAGTTTCTAGACTAATATCCACTTATCAGTGAGTGCATATCAAGTGACTTCTTACGTGATTGGGTTATCTCACTGAGGATGACATTCTCCATATACATCCATCTGTCCAAGAATTTCATAAATTCATTGTTTTTAATAGCTGAGTAGTACTCCGTTGTGTAAATGTACCACATATTCTATATCCATTCCTCTGTTGAGGGACATCTGGGTTCATTCTAGCTTCTGGCAATTATAAGTAAGGCTGCTATGATTATAGTGTAGCATGCATTCTTATTACCTGTTGGAACATATTCTGGGTATATGCCCAAGAGAGGTATTGCTGGATATACCAGTAATACCATGTGTTTCCAGTCTAGGCTAGATCTTGAACCTTGGGACCCAGTAGTGATAATTCACTTACATGGGACAGAAGGAGTTCTCTCATGTCTCCTGGACCCTGGCTCCTGTCAATTTACTGCCCCCATAATCCCCACAAGAGAGGCATGGCTATCAGCCACTTAGGAATAGCACCAAGCCTTCCCACATGCAAATAAGTTTTCCTCCAAACTCAGTCCAAGCCAATGAGAGGTGCCTGCTGTCAAACCCTGAATCAATCCCAGAACTGTATATAAATCTATGCAGGGAATTAAAGGGTTGCAAGAACTATTCCTTTGTCTGAGTCTTTTGTTCCAAGTGCTGTATGTAACACTTGGGAAGAGATCTTCTCTCTGGAAGAGCCACAGGAGGTCCCACTGCACTCCTTCCTGTATTGTTGGCTTTTCATGGGCCCAGCCTGACCCAACTAAGTTCAGAGAGGCTCAGAGTTTCTGAGTGACCCTGAAGGCATGGCAGAGACTTCTCCTTGCCTGCACTCACTTCCCTTCGATGGAACTTTCCCACCCAGCCTGGACAGGGATGTTGTGGAAAACCTCTGGTACCCAGGCCCACACTGACATCATCAAGACTGCCTATCACCTTTTTTTTTTTTCAAACACTTTCCATAAATTTATTATTTTTGATAAAAATAATTTATTAGCCAATGCATAAACCCACACTACATTCTGAACATAAAATTAACACATCAACATAAAGTCATTCCCAAATGTATACTAGGCAACTATGAACTCTTGATTATTTTTGGAGTATTTGTTTAGAAATCAATTTTTAAGATTCATTACTTTTTACTCCAAAATTTTATTTTGACTTTCACTATCCTTAATTTGTTTTGTCATGCTACATGCATTCTATATACACAGTGATTTTTTTTAATTTTTACTTACACTGAAGATCCTATATTTCATCTTACCTCTCCTATCACCCTTTAGTATAGTTTATGCTGCACTAATGTCTTATTTTCCACTTCCCACAACAATTTCATGCTTGAAATATCATGTATCATCTACCTGACTTCTCTGATTTCATTTTTCTCTCTATTGATATATCATCTCCAGAAAAATTTTCAGATCCTAATAGCCTCAGTGACTTTATACATTACTTGACCTAGCACTTTACAATATCAGCATCGTAAGATGTACCCACGAGCTCTTTACTGTTATGTAGTAACCAATTGCTTTCTAATTGAATGTGTGGCCTTTCCATAGGAAAGACTTTCTCCAAGGTAAACATGGTCAAATGCCCATAGTTAGAGATGACAAAGACCTAGTAGACCCTAGTGGCATTGCTAATTAACAAGTTGTCAAACTGCCTTGTAGTATTTATGTTTATACCAAGTATATTATTGCTGCTCTCAGCCTTGTTCTCTTCAGCTTCTATGTGAAGTGTATAATGATAAATGTAGACATGCATTAATGGACAAGGTGCAGGAAATGAACCCCTGCATAATAAATAACAAATGCATCCTCTATATAAATGTCCCACTAGAAACCCAAGGGCTATTACAAAAGAGGGATTAGAAAGAACATAAGGACCTGAATATTTGGTGTAGAGACATCAAGTTTGAGGACTTGATATGGTCACATGAACTCTTCTGCAGCTATAGTTACCAGCACTAGACATGAACAATGATAAATCATAGTTAAAATCTGAGAATATGTGCAAGGGTGATCAGATAAAATGTCTCCTGGAAATCTTAGTAATAATGGTTTAATCCCTTAGACCTATATCGTACAAGAATTGAATGCCCTGAGTTGTCCTCTTAGGATCACACATATATATATATCTATGTTTTGTTCTGACCAATAATGATATTATATAATTTTTAAAAATATTATAACATGGATGGGGAGGAATGGCTCAGGACTCATATCAAACTGAGGGTTTATTAACATTTGATGACCAATGAGGAAAATTTAATCAAATTTTAGTAGTGTTTCTGTAGGTTTCCTGTGTTCTAGTAAATATATATATATATATATATATATATATATATATATATATATATGGTGTGTGTGTGTGTCTGTGTGTCTGTATGTGTGTGTATAATTGTACATGCTATGCTATTAGTTAAAGAAATAAAATAGGTGAGAATGTTGGAAGAAAGATATATTGGAAGGTCCCAAGGTAACCAGAGGGACATAGTTGAAGTAAATATAATCATAGTCTATTTTGAGTTTGAATGAAAATTGCAAAGAACAAAAATAATTCTGTAGAGTAGATATATCAATTTTGTATATGTTTAGAATTTTCACACGTCTATTTTGTACACTGACTATTCCCCCCATACTCTCTGCATTTATTTTTATTGACCTCTTATTATTCACTTTATTATGTTAGATGGCTTCATTTAAACATCATTATGTATTTGTATACATAGAGGGTAAGTGAAACAATAACAAAAAGAAACTGTTATAAAAGACCCCATATACACATTAAATTAATAGATATGGAAATAATTCTTTACCATTTTCTCTGTTTTGTTTCTTTTCTCTTCTCTAGGTGTACAAATCCTCCTAGGCATCCAACAAGGAGCTCTCCATACAGGAGGGGGAAATGCAGTTAATCAATTTGCTCATCAAAATCAGTCCAGATCTGACCCTATAGCTCTGGCAGAGGAGTACAACCCTGAATTCCCAGGTTTCAGCACTCATTAATCAACACTAAACAGAACACTCAAGTAGTTGATGTTAAGATGACATTTTCTTGTTCCTTTTTAAGTTTTCTAATTAATATTTTTAGAAAATTTCTTACGTGAGTACTGTTACAGCAGATACTCTATCTATACACCTTTGCCCTTTATGATGCTTCTGTCATGTGTTCTAGACCAGTAATCCAGAACTCAAGCTTCACTGCTAGGCATGTTATCAAAATAAGATGCTTGCCATCCTTGAGATTCAAGAGTAGGGATACCTTTTTTAAATCTCCATTCCCTGAATCTTATGGCAGGCAGACCCCAGGGACAGATACTGCAGTAGTGGAAGAGCACCATGACTGCTGGTGCAGGAGAGGGCATAAGTCAGGAATCTTATAAACATAACCTCAGAACTGAATGTAGCAGAGCTGAAATCAGTGTTGGATGTAAATTATTTATATTTCAGGTTTCCCAGTTATTTATCTAAGTCCTGTATATAGTTATTGTGTAAGTCTTTTTTACTTTGTCTATTATACAATATAGGGTGAGTAATTTACACTCTGAATACAGGTGCTCTGCCCCAGATGTAGCCTAATGAAGACAGGAAAAAAGCTGTTATCTCCCATCATTACCTGTTTAGAAATGGGATCTGTAAGAGCTGCATCCAGCTACCAACAAGGAGGAACCTGGCTTTGAGAGGTACATTACAGTAATATTGGCACAACTTAAAATCTCTGATACATAAGTCATTATCCCCATGTAACCTTGATACATTTCTCCCCTCAGCTGAGTCCCACAAACATTGAACTTACAGGGATAAATTATTTCTCAAGCTAGCCTGTGCAACATCACTGTAGGCCATGACAACCCTACCTGCATGGGAGCTCAAGACCAGCAGGGGGAGGAATGGGGCCAAGAATCCCCATAGATAGACGAGGGTATGGAGTAGAGACTCTGTGTCCTCTGTGGTTTCCTTGCTTAAGTGTAGTAACTGATCTGGCCTTCTGTGGTTGACATGTGATGTCTCTATCCTAAAACACTGTAAAGATTCTTTGTGAAACACTTTAGAGAAGGGGTGGAGGGACTCCACTTGTGAGGACAGGTGTAACCTGCTGTTCATACTAGAGTGATAGGGCTCTTAAGGACAGGGATTTTCTTATTGCTTATCTCAATTAATAAATAGGCCATATATATATATATATATATATATATATATATATATATATATATCCTAAAAAAAGTAATTTTATCTTCAGGGATTGAATTGTTCTTACTGTAAAAACAAACTCTCAGTAGCTATATTTACTAGGTCAAAAATCACAAATTAAACTAGTGAAAATTACCTCATTGGAGACATCAAAATAGCTGAACAAGTAAAGATGTCTTCTGGCAAGCTTAGCAATATCAGAAAATATCTTTGAATTCAATTATGCAAGTAGTCCTCTGAGGTTAATATATCCACTTTGATGCATATGTACACACTACAATGCATCACAAAAATAATATAACATATTAAAACATTACAAAATGGATGGGAAAGAATACTTGAGGGCCCACACCAAGCTGATGGGCAAAATATATTCATTTTGGGGGGAAGATTTCTAGAAATTCACTATTTACTAGTGATTACTCTACATATGTTTACATAGATAGTACATTAACTTTTTGTCATTGTAGTGAGTTTTGAAGTATATAACCTGTTGGAGAAGAAAAATACTAATTGCATACATCTGAAATAAGGCGGTAAATTCTCAAAAATTTGACATTTGGAGAATTTTCCATCATTTTCGTCATTATCATCATCACAATAACCATCTGTAGAACAATCTGATTACATTATGCCAAAGTGAAGCAACAGTCTCAGGCCAAAATTTTATCAAGAACTTAGTTCCTGAATTACATCTAAAGCATCTTCTCAGAGCTCAGGGAAAGTATACAGAATGCATTTCCACAGAGAGTATGAGGATTTGAACCTGAGCATCCTGCTGCCGGACCCATGTGCCCTTTTAGTCTTTCCCCTCCGGTTGGTTCTTCTCCAGCTGGAATAGGTTCTTATGAAAAAAATGTACCCTGCTCACGAATATGCAAATTCATTGAATCTCTGACAGTAAATACAGGGATGTCTACACTCTGAAAACAACCTATGATCAGTGTCCTCTCCACAGTGCCTGAACACACTGACTCTAACCATGGAATGGAGCTGGGTCTTTCTCTTCCTCCTGTCAGTAACTGCAGGTAAGAGGCTCACCAGTGCCATATATTAAGAGGAAACAAGGCCTGAGATGGCACAGACATCCACTCTGCCTTTCCCTCTACAGGTGTTCACTCTCAGGCTTATCTTCAGCAGTCTGGGGCTGAGCTGGTGAGGCCTGCGGCTTCAGTGAAGATGTCCTGCAAGGCTTCTGGATACACATTTACCAGTTACAATATGCACTGGGTAAAGCAGAGGCCTGGACAGGGCCTGGAATGGATTGGAGCTATTTATCCAGGAAATGGTGATACTTCCTACAATCAGAAATTCCAGGGCAAGGCCACAATGACTGCAGACAAATCTTCCAGCACAGCCTACATGCAGCTCAGCAGCCTGACATCTGAGGACTCTGCGGTATATTTCTGTGCAAGACACAGTATTGCAACCACATTCTGAGTGTGTCAGAAACCCTGGAGAAGCAGCAAGCTACCCTGGAGCTGAAATAACAGAAAATATTAACCTGTAGATTTACTTAGAAATAGTAACTTTTAATAGTACAGAATACAGATTATTGAGGGAAGGGGAGTTGTGGGGATATTAAGGACAGAGAAAGGCAGAGAGAGAAGGCAACAGATACCCTTTTCTCTCATTTACACCTTATTACAAATGGGAACCGCTAGTCACTAGGAATGCAGATGAGTTTGAAAGCATCATTGACAATAATGTAGAAACAACTTAAATTTATATGCTGAGACAATGGTAATCATCTCCAGATAAACAAACGATATTTCTACCTGCATCTGGGCTCTGCAAGCACACTAGTTGCATCTATATGTTACTGCTGAAGTCACACTGGGCAACTTCACTGTGATAGGAAATCCACCTGCAGGTTATTAACTGTCCAGCAGAGGGAAGAATGGGGCCAAGAATCTCATGCAGAAAGATGTGTTGGGTATGCAGAGGACTCTATCCTCTGTGGTTTCCTTTCTTAACATACATGTATCTATTGTGATCCCAATAGAAGAAACGTTTCTATACTCAAACACTGTGAAGATTCTCTGTTAATCACTTCAAACATTTACACTTTTTTTGTTTTTTAATGTATATACACTGTGCCACATGCCAGGCAGCATAAAGAAGCTGATATGATACCCCTGGACACATATACAGCAGAGGACTGCCTGGTCTGGACTCAGTGGGAGAAGATGTGTCTAACCTAGATATTTGTAGCCCCTGGGTGGGGAGGCAAGGTGGTGGGGAGGGGGCACCTTCTTGAGACAGGGGCAGAGGAGGAATGGGATGAGGAAGTGTAGGAGGGTAGAAGGAAGGCATTGACTTAACTGTAAAAAAATAAAAGTAATAAAAAATAAATATTAAAATTTATACAATATATTCTGACAAAGGATATTCTATCCAAACTTATTTCTGAATCTTCAACACTCAACCAACAACACACTTTTTCATATTTTTCTATAAAAAGAAATAAAACATGGAAAGGGTTAAATGAGTTAAAGTAGAAGAACACACACAAACACACACACACACACACACACACACACACACACCCCATTCCTGACTGTTGTGTAGTTAACAACTGCTTTCTACTTGGATTTATGTCTGGCTCCATAGGAAAGACTTCATCTCAGGTAAATATTGTCAAAAGCCCATGTCTATAGATGACATAGGCGTAGTAGACCCTTGTTGCATTGTTAATGGTTAAGTTAACAACATGCCTTATAATATATATTCATATGCAGTAGATTATTGCTGCTCTCACTTTTGATCACAGAAGCTTCTGAGTGAAGGGTGTAATGATTGATGTGGGCACCCATGACTGGTCTAGCTACAGAGAATGATGCCTGATGTGGGCACCCATGACTGGTCTAGCTACAGAGAATGATGCCTGATGTGGGCACCCATGACTGGTCTAGCTACAGAGAATGATGCCTGAATACTCATCCACAGATTACTCATCTATACCAATGTTCCACCCAAAACCCAAGGACAATCACAAAAGAAGGATTGGAAAGAACATAAGATCAGAAGTGAGGTGGAGAGACATGATATAAAATCTCAGGATTTGTCAGGGTCACATGAGGTCTCAGCACTTATAGTTAACAGCACAGGACCTGAACAAATCAAGCCAGTCAAAGTTACAGCCTGACAGACTGTGAACGAGCTGAGTAGGTATAAAAATCTGTTTGTCACACCAGCAATAATAATTTTATCTCTTGGACCCACATCGTGCAACACAAGAATTGAATTTCCTTTTTTTTCCCCTCAGAGGAGTACACTATACCTTGGTACATGTGTTTTCTCTTCTTGCTACAAAAGAAAGTATAATAATCAAAAGAAAATGTTACATGGATGGGGAGTAATGTCTGAGGTTCCACATCAACCTGAGGTTCTATTAGCATTTGGTGACTAATGAGGAAAGTTTAGTTACTTTTAGGGAATATTTCTAGATGTTCCCTAACTTTTTTTTTTCTAGTGAATCACCCCACCTGTGTGTCTGTGCATATCACTAATTGGACCTACAATTTTTATTGAATGAAACTAAAGAAGATAGGAGTTTTGGAGAGAAACTTATGGGAAGATCATAAGGGAAAGCAGAGGGTCATAGTGGGGATAGTTATGATCTCATTATAATTTTCTTACGAATGAAAATTCTAAAGAATTAAAAAGTAATTCTGAAAATTAAAACATCAATGTTATAAAGGTTTAGTATTTTCATACAAGTGTATTTTCTACCTTATTAATGTTTTTCTTATAACCTCTACCATTCCTTTTCTTGCCCTATTTTTCACTTTATCATACTAGTAATATTCATTTATACATGACTGTTTTGTACACATTAGTTTACATAACAGTGTGGTGCCTAAGAACTATTGAGAGACTCATTTAATGCCTCTGTTTCTAATATGGTCCTAATTAATACAATTATCTCTAGTTGCATTCATTTAACTATAATTGACATAGGTTCCGTATTCTTTTAGAATGAAGAACTTATTTTGTGTTATCTGTATAATCATGTCTTTTTTAAGTAATCCTCTGTTGACCGAGTTTATTTCTGAATTTAGTTATTATGACAGTGCTGCAATAATCATTTATGCACAAATACTGCTGAAATATATTTATGTGATCATTTGGGTGATTTTTTAGTATATAACATGGTGGAATGGCAAGTATTAATTGTATGTATTGTAAGGATGTAAATTCTGTAAAATTAGCTGTTTTTGAAATCACTATCATCATACTTACAACCATCTGTAATTTCATCTGTTAACCTGGCCACAGGTGGAGCACCTGCCTCAGGCTGGAATTCTACTCAGAACTTAGGCCCAGATGTTATATCCACAGCATCTGCACAGGGCTCATGGAAAAGGTACAAGATGAATTTACCCTGAGATGAATAGAACTTGGACTTTAGCACTATTCTGCCTGACCCAGGTGTCCTCTACCCTTTTTTTTCTCTAGCAGGAGTAGGTCCTTATCTAACAATTACCTTGTTCATGAATATGTAAATCATTTGAATCTCTGATGGTAAATTCAGGGATGTCCACACCACAGAACAACATATGATCACTGTCTTCTCTACAGTCACTGAGTATACAGAATTTCATTATGGGATGGAGCCAGATCACCCTCTTTCTGGTAGCAGCAATTACATGTAAGGGGCCCCAAATTCCTGACCTGAGGATGGGTCAAACACTCAGGTGATAATGGAATCCTCTCTGTCATTTCCTCCATAGGTGTCTGCTCCCAGATCCAGCTGCAGCAGTCAGGAGCTGAGCTGGCGAGTCCTGGGGCATCAGTGACGCTGTCCTGCAAGGCTTCTGGCTACACATTCACCGACCATATTATGAATTGGTTAAAAAAGAGGCCTGGACAGGGCCTTGAGTGGATTGGAAGGATTTATCCTGTAAGTGGTAAAACTAACTACAATCAAAAGTTTGTGGGCAAGGCCACATTTTCTGTAGACAAGTCCTCCAGCACAGTGTACATGGTGTTGAACAGCCTGACATCTGCGGACCCTGCTGTCTATTACTGTGGAAGGCACAGTGTTGCAAACACATCCTGAATGTGTCAGAAACCACAGAGGAGGAGCAAGCTGCCCTAGAACTGAGAAGACTCAGAGAAGATTATTCTGAAGAATTGCTCATAAGTAATCATTCTGAGTGTCCAGTTTTGTGTCTCTTCCTTAGTGACCTATAGTGCTTTTGTCAAAATTTCAAGAGGACATCTATGAATTATGTGATGTTGACTTAGGATGCTCCTAAGTTTTCCTATACCTTGTAAATCTGTTCACCAAAGACTATCTGCATTGATGTGTTTCTTTTTAATAAAATATCAAAAAAGAGAAACTGTGATTTATGCATAATAACTATATTTCTGGATTCTGAGATGAACAAGACCTTGTGTTGGAACAGGTAGGAATACAATATAATATAAAATTTACCTGTAAAATCCAACCAATCTCTAGTCAAGTAAAAACTCATTTCACACTCTTAAATCTTAAGTGATTTCCTGGTTTGTCATTAATTCTGGCTGTGTTGTCCAGCAGAAGATCCAGTTTCTTGTAATGTTACAGATATTTATAACAGAAAGCATAGGTACATAAGTATAATTCTGAAAAGTTGTAAGTATTGTTTTTTTTTTCCTCGAGACAGGGTTTCTCTGTGTAGCCCTGGCTGTCCTGGAACTCACTTTGTAGACCAGGCTGGCCTCGAACTCAGAAATCCACCTGCCTCTGCCTCCTGAGTGCTGGGATTAAAGGCATGCGCCACCACTGCCCGTAAGTATTGTTAAATCAATGTTTACAGACATCATTTATGAAAGTATGTACATTCAAAGTATGTACAGGCCTACAGAATTAGTCTCTGATGTTATATGATAACACCTAGTCTCAAAAAAATTGTTTCAGCCCCAGTTGTCAGCCTTAAAGTCACTAGACTTTAGAGAACATGGATCTATATGGCTACAGCATCAATTATCAGAGTTGATCGCACACTTGTATCACATCCTTGTGCTACAGAATATTTGTAAACTGATGTGTCTCTGAATCTGCCTATGTTTCTTCTGCTCCATTTTTTGGTGCTTTTTCTTTTGTGTGTTTGTTTTGTCCTGTTCCAGTTTGTTTGCTTTTCCTTTGTCTTATTTCTTTTTCTTCCTTTTTAATTACTTTTAGGGGCTGTTTGTCTTCTAATTAGGTAAAGAGAGGGATTCTAGGGGGAAAGATCAAAGAAGAGTTGGGAAGGGGAATCAGTAATCAGAATATATTGCATGAAAAAGTCTATTTTTCAATTCAAAGTTAGAAAAAAAAATAAGACCCAAAATGTGTCCTGTCGACAAGCAGCAGAGACAAAGATGGAACAGAGAGTGAGGGAATGGCTACCAATAACCAGTCTGGGTTGAGACCCATACGATGATAAAGTACCAAACTCTGACACTATTAATGATTCTCTATTATGCTTGCAAACCAGAGTCTATCTTCTGTGAGGCTCCACTTAAGTTGTTAACTAAAACAGAGGAAGAAACTCATAGCCAAACATTGAATGGAGCTCTGGGACTCTTTTGGAAGAGTTAGGGGAAGGATTAAGTTCCCCAAAGGAGACATGAACTCCATAGGAAGCCCAATAGGGTCAACTACTCTGGAGCCTTGGAAGTTATCAGAGACCGAACCACCAACCAAAGAGCATACAGGGCCTGGACCTAGCACCCAGTCCCCTGCACATATGAAACAGATGTGCAGCTCTATATTAGGTCTTGATATGAATACTCCAATAACTGGAGCAGGATATATCCCAAAGCTGATGCCTGTCTGTGGAATATGTTTAACTGGCTAGACTGCCCTGTCTGTCCTCTGGGAAAGCATGTGGCTAATGATGACTTGACATGATAGAGTGGATGGGAGAATACACAGGGCTGTCCCACTCTCTCAGAGGAGAAGGAGGAAGTTGTGTGAGTGACTGTATGAAAGGATAGTCGGATGGGATGGGGGAGCAGCGACCAGGTTGTAAAGTGAATAAATAAATAATGAAAATTATAAATTAACAAAGAATTCTGATAACATCATTTTTCTGTAAACCGCACATAAGCCTAAGTTCCCAGATTGTATGTTTCCTGTCTCTGTTTTAGTTGTTTAAAGTACAATCTGAGGCCAAGACTTAATAAAGGATTTAAAGCAAAGGCATATGTAAAATGTGTAATGCTAAGGTGTAGAGAAAGATAAGTAAAATGTTTGGGCTTTAAACCATGTGTTTGAGTGTGTGTGTGTGTGTGTGTGTGTGTGTGTGTGTGTGTGTGTTTCTGTGTGTGTTTCTGTGTCTGTGAATTTCTGTATGTGTGTATCTATGTGTGTATGTATCTCTGTGTTTCTGTATTTTCAGTAATTAATCTGTAAGTGCATATCTGCTAGGAAGACCTATTATTTTTGAAGGGGTCCCTGCATGTGTCAGAGCAACCCATGCATGGAGATGAGAATGAGATCATGGTTCAGATTTCCTTTTTCAACCTGGCTCTGACTTGAAGAAATCTAAGAAAAGTTAGATTAGGTATATTTAAATACAACAGAACTTGAAAAAGTTTCCTTAGGCAATATGAATTTCCACAATCATTCTAATTCCAGCTTCATAGTGAAGCTTAAGGTGTGAGTACATAGAAACTATTTTATGATTTTCTTGTGACCATGAGACTGGGTTCTACAACTAAAAGGCCTATCATCTAATGTAGTCTCTGACCAACAGTCTAAAGCTCAGTAGGCCATAAAGTGCATGTGGCATATCCTCTAATAATAGGTAATGATATAGGGAGGGAAAAGACTGGAATAATCATTTTAGCGATTTAGGGTGAGGTCTGTCCTTACAGATAGCAAGTGGGTCACCAGGTTGTTAAGAAATTCTTTTCTTGGATTTCTGTATGGAGTCCAGGTATTTGATTTTATTCCTTCATTGAGGAGACAACTCTGCATGAATACAATTCTTGGTTCTCATAGTTTCTTCTCTGTGAGTACAAGGCCTTCATACCCTCTAAAATTTCACTGAAAATGCCACCAGCAATTTTGCTAAATATTTGTTGCCATGAGACAGGGAAAGAAAAAAATCTCTAAATAAACTATGTCTGGAGAGCCTGAGGAACAGATGTAGAGTTGGGTGTTTCCTGAATCTTCCCAGTGTTTATTCTTCTCACTTAACCATTTAATAAACCCAGGAAACCATCTCCTATATCATTTAATCTTGTTGAGATAGACACAAGATCTGAGAGTATTCACTATAGTTAGCTTCTAAAATCTGTGTCACCCTCCTGAACCATCTTCAGAAAAAGAAATGACATAATTTTGAAGCCTGCTATGTCACCGTGAAGACAGTATATCTCGTAGTATAATGAATTCTTCAACTGGAATATTGGAACCTGGAGTGACTTTAACAAAGCAAGTAAAGGACCTATATGACAAAACTTCAAGCCTTGAAGAAAGACATTGAAAAAGATATCAGAAAATGGAAAGATCTTCCTTGCTTTTGGATTGGTAGGATTAACATGGTAAGAATGGCCATCCTAGGCATGGTGGCTGTGGACATGCTGGGCAGTGGCTGACATGTTTCAAGCTAGCAAGTCAGGCTCAAGATCCCTGGAGCCCCCAGGCAGAGAATAAAGCCATATTTTTGGAAGTCCAGAAGAAGTTATTCCTTCAAGCAAGCTTAATAGGATGGCATCTAATATTTTTGGACCAACTGAAGAACCAAAAAACTCAAGATGACAAATCCTCCAGGAGGCAAAGTGGGATCTCCCATGAATCAACTCTTGTGCAAACTTGACATAGTCTACACGCACCCGGTGGGAAAACCAGTGACATATTCGGGTCTTCAGTTACTGCCACTGCACCTCTGGCACACACAAGCAAGGCCAAGGATCATGGTTTGCTGTGTGAAGATGAAGATTTTAAGTCTGACCTGAAAGCTGCAACAGCAGCAGGGCAAAAAAAGAAGCTCAAAAGAAGCAGAGAATACAAAAACCTGAGTCCACACCTACAGTTGACAGTCAGCTCAGACTGGGGCCACAACCTGCCTCCCACAGCAAAGTCCTGAACCCACCAGGAGGCAAACCCAGCCTCTTTTTCTATTGAGGAGCTCCTGCTCTGCCTGTAACTAGATCAAACAGAAACAGGGTATTGAATGCTACTGTTTCCTTTAATCCAAATGAGCTGGGGTGGGAGAGGGTTTGCCATGCGTGTGGGGTTGACTGCTGGCTCGTAGGCCTTGTTGTCATTGGAAGAGCTGCACAGAGGACTGCCTTCTAGACTGCCAAGATATACACTGTGGGGATAAACTGGGATGTTCTGGGCCCTCCTCTTTAATTACTCTCAGTGAAACAGATCTGTAAAGTTGTGGGTAAGGCAGAAGAGATGGGGTCCATTAACATAAAGATCCACAGGCGCTTTCTTGTCCTTGTGTCAGCAATCTGTTGGGCATCTACATAGGGTTAGGTTGAAAAAGAACCAAAACTACCCTCACTCTAGGTTGGAGGAGACACATAAACAGAAACTCTTACGTGGAGAATACATTAAGACTTTACTTTCAGTAAATACCTATCACTAAATGTTCCAACCTCTGAGATACCTCAGAACCCTAGTGTCTCTTCTCTCCCCCACCCCCATTATGTCACTCTAGTTTTGAAACATGGTTGCTCTTTGTGGTAACAGTCAATAGGAAATCAAGCCATTACTTTCAGTACTGTCCTGGGTGGATTTTTTTTTTTAATACACAGATCTTCTGAGTTGTCCCATACGTGTACCTAAAACCATGGCCAGATCTGAGGTAGCAGCCTGTCCTCATCTATAGTTGCCTTGGTTTCTGATGTGCCAGATTTGGTTATGTGTTGTTCCTTTTGTTTGTCTTATCAGCCTTAAGCATAGGCTTTAGTTCCACACCTGTGAGGAGTTTTCCCTGTTTATGGTTCTTCCTGTACATAAGGTCTCTGGAGTCTGCAGGGCCATATATGTCCAGGTATTGGGTGGATTCCTGGTCTCCTGTCTTGATTTGTTCCTGTAGTTGGGAGGAAAGCCAGCTAAAGGAGATTGGGGTGGGTTGGGTTGACTTCTTTACCAATGTATGGAAGAGTGTTTTTAGTGTCAGCTTCTTATAAATACCTGTGCACTACTTCAACACTTAGAAAAGTGCTACTCTGCACGCCAAAGCACAAGAGCTTCCCAAACTGCCTTTAGAAAGCTTTATACTTCTTGACTTTGCTCATAAACAGTGGTCCTTAGGCCAGGATACTAAGTGTTTTGGCAGTAAGGTCACAACTGTCATTTGAGCTTCACAGTCATATCACTTCATCTGTCAGCCAGATGTCCTTCCTGTTCAACCCTTGAGGGGTTCCTTGTCCCCCTCTGGGGTGCACCTGTGAAGAGGGCTGCTGAGTAGTGCCACTTTTGCTTCTAGTACCTACAGAGAGCTTCACAGCAGTTGCTAGAAATGACCTTGGTAAATTTTGGAAAAGTGGTGATCCTGTAGTCACACTCAAACTAACCTACAAATGCCTGCAGGAGTCACCTGCAGAGCTCTGCTTCATACCTGCTCTGATAAGGGGTCTGACTATAGCTTAGTTTCCCTGTATCCTGAAGTCAAGTAACATGTCTCATGTGTAATGTTTTGTACCTCAAATGTTTGTGGTTCAGTCATTATGAGGATGTCATTTGGAATTCAGAGCAGTTGTTTTTCCATTTAATAAAATGTCATAAATGACGTTTGCTTTATATAGCTCAGACACTAACTTCTTTAGCTTAGAAGGAATAACACAATGATAGAAATAAACCTTTTATAGCTACTCTCTTAAGTTTCTACTTAATGATTTGTGATTTCCAAATTGGATTGTCAAGAGGAATCTAACATCACTATGCTGATCCTGCTGTTAGCCCAGTGAGATAAAAGATCCAAGCTCCACTTGCTGGCCTGGATGGCTGGGAGGATATATGGACCTGTGACAATAACCCACAGCAGGGGCTGCCTTATATATTTCCCCATCTTTCCTGCTCTTCTGCTGCAGCTGGGCTCAGAGTATAAATCTGTACATTTGTGCCCAGATAAATTCAGTGGTATACAATTGTCACCTACATTAAGCCTTAAATTTTTTTAAAGCGTATATGGTGTCAGCATTTTTCTATCACTGTGTCAGAGCAAGAAACCTGTCCTTACATCATAATGCAATCTTAATAGGAACATTTTGTTATTTTTTATGAGGTAGAACTGGGTATAATTGTTGAATTAAACTTAGTAACCACAAAAAACATGGCCACCCTACCAAAATCAATCAAAAGATTCACTGCAATCCCCATTAAAATTTCAAACACCATTCAGCACAGACCTTGAAAGGATAACATTCTATATTATGAAGAAAAAAGACAAAACAAAATAAGAATAACAAAAACAAATTCCAATGTCAGCTAAAACAATTCCATACATCACAATCTCTGATTTCAACTTGTACTACGGAGCTATAGTAGTATAAATAGTATGGTATTAAAATAAAAACAGTCAGGTTGATCAGAGGAATTGAATAACAGACCCAGAAGTAAATTCATTCAAACATCTACAAACATGTTTTTTTTTTTTGCTTTTGTTTTTGTTTTATAAAGAAGCCTAAAGTACTCAATTAAATAAAGACAGTATCTTTAACAAATGATGTTGGTCTTATTAGATGTTGTCATATACAAGAATGCAAATAGATCAATATCTATCATCCTGCAACAAACTTAAATCCAAGTGGTTTAGTTCCCTCAACATAAAATCAGATACACTCAGGGCCTAATAGATGAGAAGGGGTGGTATATCCTAGAACTCCTTGGCACAGGAGACAAATTCTTAAACAGAATTACACAGTTGCTTAGGTTAACAATTAATAAATGGGATCTCATGAAACTGTAAAGCATCTGTAACCAAATGATACTGTCAAAAGGATAAAACAGAAGCCTACAGAATTATGAGTTTTCATCAACTCCACATGTAACAGAAGCCTGATTTCCAAAATACATAAAGAACTCATGAAACTAGCTTCAACAAACTAAATAATTCAATTAAAAAAATGGGCTATATATCTACAAAGAACTCTTAACAAGGAATCTCCAGTGTTGGAGAAGGGCTTAAAGAAATATTTAACATCCTTAGACATTAGGGAAATTCAAGTCAAAAAGACTTTGAGATGCCTTGTTACAGCTGTCAGAATGACTACAATGAAAAACTCAAGTGACATCTGTACTGGCAAGAGATCTCCATTAACACATATATTTTTTCTTGCTTCAGTTGAGGCATCTTGACCACTGAGGAAACCATGATATTTCAATTTGTGAGAGAATGAGAAATGGATATTTGATCCAGTTTCCAAATATGTTACACTATGCAATGGGGCTCAGGCATAGGGCAAGTAGTGCTCAGGCCCTAAGTGTTATTCAGAAGCATCAATATTGCCCAATAACAGAAGATACTGATGGACATATATGGTCATTGAAAACAGGTCCAAGCCAGAGGAACAGGGTGAAATAATCTACAGAGTAAAGGCTGAATGGGAGAATGCTAGAAACCAAAGTAGTTATGTATTGCAAAGCAATCAGTTTCACGAAACAGAAGCACATAGTGTAATTCATTAGTTTAACTCAGGGCTGGACATAATCTAATCATAACCTGACAGAGCACAGACTTTGTGAATAATTGTCTTGTGACATGAATATATCTATATAAATCCATTCTTCTTAAGCAGGCAAGCACTCCTCCACATTACCATCCATGATAGTTATCATCGTCACACTACACTGGACTAAGACATACAATCTTTGAGACATTATCAAGATCAGAACAGAAGCTGAAATGTCACACAGAGCCTATTGAGTACCCTGAGTTCTAGTGATAAGTATTGCTCTATAATGGGGTATTGCCCTGATGGTGCTATCCCATGAACTGATAGTCTCCACGACATCATACCAATTCTGAGTAATGACAGAAGATAAACTATACAACTGGTTCCAGCAATTTCTTTCCTTTAATATTAGAAACAATCAATTTGTGATTCTGACATTATAGTAAACCATACATGAATAGCTTCACTTTCTCAGCATGTATTTCTGTGTTAATATGTGTAGTTATGCTTCAGAAATTGAA
Organism: Mus minutoides; assembly: GCA_902729485.2. Taxonomy (NCBI): domain Eukaryota; kingdom Metazoa; phylum Chordata; class Mammalia; order Rodentia; family Muridae; genus Mus; species Mus minutoides. The sequence continues at coordinate 213,906 of LR750772.1, forward strand.
AACACTTTCACAAAAAAACCCTATATCATTTGAATCATTTTTCTTATTCTTAGGAGCAACTTTAAAATCCATCCTTCATTGTGGAATGATTCAGCTCCTGAAAGGATTACCAACATATGTGCTGTCCTGGAATAAATGGATGCTGAACTAGGAAATATAGACAGTGAAAGTTAAGCTATGTAAAGAGACATAACCTTCATCCATGAGGATCCTTGTTAAGGAAATCTTTCTCCCTTCATCTCATTAAACTCATGCAACTGCAGTATGGGAAACAGGCTGAGTCACCGTGTACAACCCATTGATTTCTATTTTCTTTTTAATGTGGATACATTTTTCTATAGTTGCTAACTGCTCTGTGAGTAACACAGTGATTCCTCTTCCTTAGATTGTCTCCTCTATCTGCATATCCCAGGAATTCATTCATAGATACCTTGTAGGGGTGCTTGGGGATGCATCTGAGCTCAAGACTCATTGTGGTCATCTGACCTCAGATGCTCTGCCCCAGGTATAGTCTGATGAAGGCAGCAAAGACTCTGTTCTCTTTTATTGTCACTGTATTACACATGGGGAATGCTGGATTCAACTGCCACCAGTGAGGATCCTCTGTTTGAATGGATTATTGATGGTAGTCTAGAAACCCCTTGAATACAATCTTTGATCACTCATCATCCTCAGGTAAAAAGAGACATTTCTCCCTGCAGCTTAGCTCTGTCAGTATTTAGGCTGTCAGTATATGTTAGTGGTCAAGCCAGCCTGGGCAACTTCAGTAAAAACCATGACACACATACATATAGGAGAGCTCAGAATTATTATAGGACACATTGAAGTCAAGAATCCCCAGTAGAGAGATTTGGAGGGTAGGAGAGAACTCTGAGTCCTCTGTGGTTTCCTTTCTTAAGTATATTAGATAACCTGCACCTGATATGATTGTCATGTAACGTATACATGTTTAAGCACAATAAAGATTCATTGTTAAACATCCTACAGGTTTATATTTCTTACTTATTGTATTGCTTTTACTTACATTTTCCATTTTTTCTGAAAATAAAACTTCATACAATGTATTCTACTTGCTTATTCATCTCTTCTAGCTCTTCCTAGATCCTTTCTACTTCCCCTCAGTAAACTATACATCCTTTCTTTCTTTCTGTAGAAAAAAAACCCATTGGCCAACTTTTTAAAAGATTAACAACAAACAAAAAACAAAGAATTATACACACACACACAACATATAATATAACGCTGGAACAATCATAAATAAGCAAAAGACAAGTGAGACTAAAAAATATGCAAAAAATTGAAATGATAAAAAAATATCTGCAAAAATATAATTGAGTTTATTTTGTTTGCATTCTCTTGGTAGACATGTGCTCATCCTTAAGTCTGATTAATATACACAATGATGAGCATTATTTGCAAGCAAATTTCAATTGCAGAAACTTCTTAGGTGGGGGTGAGAGATTGTGTCCATGTGACTTTCTCAACATTGCTGCCCCATTTGGATTGAATTTGTGCAGGCTTTGTGCATTCTGTCAAAGTCTCTATACAGCATGAAGTGAGAGAAAATAAATGGATCATCTTATATAGTGCCTGAACTGACATTCTGCCACATCAGCCTTTAGATAAGATGTGCCCAATAGTGCCTGACTGCTATATACTTACCAACTGCTTTCTAACTAAATTTGTGGCTGGTTGTCTAGAAAAGACCTCATCCCAGGTAAACATTCAAAGGCTCACAGCAAGGGGTGAAAGGGGCCTCAGCAGACACTTGTAGCATTGCTAATAGTCACATTGTCAAACAGATAAACATTTGTGTTTATATCAAATAGTTCAGTCTTGCTCTTAGCCTTGATCATGGAAGCTTCTAGTTTTGTTTGTTTCTTTTTGTATGTATACTGATTATTGCAGACATTCATAACTGTTCAAAATACTGACAACGAATGTATTAGGATTCAAACACAGAAAGGTTATCTATTTTTATCTCCCATCCAAAAATCAAGGGTCATCACAATAAGAAATTACTAGAAAGAATGTAAGATTCAGAAGTGAGATGGATAGTCAAGAAATGCTATCTCAGGAATTGGCATGACCATTTACAGATGTCACAATAGCTACAGTTCCCAACATAAGACCTGAACAAATCAAGCTAGTCTACATTAGATAATGAGAACATATAATATAAGGAGAACATATACTATCTAAGAACTACTATTGAGAGACTCATGTAATGTCTTCATTTCTGAGATGGTCTTCAATAACAGAGTTGTCTATGGTTGCACCGATTTTCGTAAATGTGACGTAATTTCCATATTATTTCATATAAACTCTATTGTGTTGCATCTTTTCTTATGCATTCATCTGCTGACTGCAATGTATTTTATTTTCATAAGTGATTTCTTGTGGATACAGCTGCAACAAACTTTGTTGTGCCAATATGTTGGTCATTGGGCTATACACAGACAGTCTGGTCTCCAGTTGAGCTGAGGTCTGAACCCCAGAGTGGTGATAATTCACCTACGTTGGCATGGTAGGTATTCTCTCATGTCTCCTAGAACCCTGTCTCCTGTTGAAGTTACACCCCCTCAGCCCCCACAGCCCCCACAAGAGAAGTGTGGTTAGTAGTCACATAGGCAATGTCCCAAGCTTCTGGCCTTGAGGCTAAATTCCTCCCCAAGTACCTAGCAACAGAAAATATAGCAACATACTTTAAAGATGGGGTGTTTGGCCCCTCCTCACTTCTCTTACTTTTCTCTTTTTGTCTTCTTCTCTCCTTTCTCCTCTCTCTTCCTCTCTCTCCCTCTTCCTCTCTAGCCTTTCTTCTCTTCCTCTCCTTTCCCCCTTCTTTCATCTTGGCCATGGCTGGTCTCTCTCTCTCTCTCTCTCCCTCCCTCCCTCCTTCCCTCCCTCTCTCTTTTCTACCTTCTCTCTTCCCCCCTGCATTTCTATAATAAATCTCTAAAACCATAGACAGTCTCTGCTCCTCAAGGCCACTGTGCAGACTCTTGCCTGTGTGGGAACCTCTCTCCCTAATCCCTCTCTCCTGTAACCCCAGGGCAACAGGGTGTTGCCATGGGCCCCTGGTTTCAGGGGCTGCCCCTTGTCCACCCCCTGTTGAGTGGGGTCAGAGGTTTAGATGCCCACCAGGGGGCCGAGTGCAAAGCATCTGACAGACCTCCCTCATCTGCCTGCCCCAGAGCATAGGAGGAATTCTGGCTGGACACGGCTATCCTCCCTTCCCCCCTTTCCCCTGCCCCCTTTTAGTTCTCACAGATGGTAGCAAAGGATGGTTACACCATCCACATGAGATAGAACCAGCTAAAGAAGACGCGAACACAGACGTTTACATCAGAACTCCAAGTTTTCCAGAGATCATGAGTGATCTACTTCAAAAAACCACTTTCTCTCTCTCTCTCTCTCTCTCTCTCTCTCTCTCTCTCTCTCTCTCTCTCTCTCTCTCTCTCCCCCCCCCCCCCCCCCCCCCCCCCCCCCCCCCCCCCCCCCCCCCCCCCCCCCCCCCCCAGTGTTCCTGGCCTGCTTCATCCCTGCTCCTTCAGTTGTTAACAATCACAGATTTCAGCTGCAAGCAGCCTGAACTCAGGCTCTATAGTCTCTTGGCTTTAACCTGTGAGTATGCAAATGACTCTGCCCAGCAGCAGGCATCAGAAGTGTCTGCTGTTAACTCTCTGCCTCCTCACAGTCAGAGCAACACTGCCTCCCATCCATAGCCCAGCGAAAGTGTTCACACAGAAATTCACAGGAGCCGGGCATGGTGGCACACACCTTTAATCCCAGCACTCAGGAGGCAGAGGCAGGCAGATTTCTGAGTTTGAGGCCAGCCTGGTATACAAAGTGAGTTCCAGGACAGCCAAGGCTACACAGAGAAACCCTGTCTCAAAACAAAACAAAACAAAACAAAACAAAAAACAAAACAAAAAACAAACAAACAAAAACAACAACAAAAAACAAACAGAAATTCACATGAAAAAAATCAAATCATAAATTGAATTAGAAGTTTACAACAGAGAATGTTTACATGCATATCCATTAGGAGTAATTATCTGGGTAAACATCCATCACCTGTCTCAGCTCCACAGGTTAACTGAAGGTTTAAAATCATAACTAAGTTATTAGTGAAATTTTGTATAGATAAACCCAGTCAATATTTTATCACCTGTCCTAGAACCTACAATAAATCATTAGGTCTCTTTTATGAGCTTTGGTTAATTGTTTTACAACCTCTTGGACTGTTCTCTGAGTAGGAGAAAGTCTGGTTACCATCTAAGAGCAATTAACTGGTGACAATTGGTAGACTGGCAGAGTTCTCACTGCAGATTTGACTATCAGAAAAAGAATTAATATAGTCCCCCTATAAAAGAGCTTCATAATCACAGATATAATTTTAGGAATTATTATAGGATCATCATTAAGACTTAAGTCATCTATTTGTCTATATAATATCTGTATTAGTCAGGGTTCTCTAGAGTCGCAGAATTTACAGATAGTCTCTATATAGTAAGGGAATTTATTGATGACTTACAGTCTGCAGTCCAATTCCCAACAATGGTTCAATAGTAGCTGTGAATGGAAGTCCAAGGATCTAGCAGTTACTCAGTCCCACACAGTGAGCAGGCAAAGAAGTGAGAGCTAGTCTCCCTTCCCTTCTTCCAGTGTTCTTATATGATCTCCAGCAGAAGGTGTAGCCCAGATTAAAGGTGTGTGCCATCACACCTTTAATCCCAGATGACCTTGAACTCAGAGATCTCCCTGTCTTAATCTTCTGGAATCCATAGCCACTATGCTTCAAGATCTCCATACCAAGATCCAGATCACAACTTCTATCTCCCAGCCTCCAGGTTAGGGTCACTTGTGGGCTTTCCGATTCTGGATTGTAGTTCATTCCAAATATAGTCAAGTTGACAACCAGGAATAGCCACTATAATCCACCCCTTGTCAATTTGACACAAATAATATCTCCTGTTCATATGAAACAATAACAAAGTTTTGAATACGCCTAACATGATATAACTACCCCTTGTACAATCGCAAACGCATTTATAAATTTACAATGGGGCAATGTCCCTTGGGAGCATCCTTTTAGTTTTCAACTTAAATACAAATTGATGTTAAAGAAATTGGAAGAAAGACAAATGTATTCATTAGCAAAATAAGACAAGAGCATTCATATTACTTTATAATCCTCGCTTCTGCAACTGGTTACATGGCCTTAATTGGTATATATAACTACCTTCCTCTACTACCCATTCTGTATTTCCTTCACCTTTGGCAAGCACCTCAGCACGTCTTGGCTCTTTGTCTGGAGGACTGACCCATACCTTCATTCCTGATGGGTCTGTGTCCTTTGTCATCCTGCTTGGATTAGGCTGTTGTAGTTTCCCATTGACTTTAATCACAGGACAAGGTAGTACTAAGAGACGCCCTAAGGGATCTCCTACATTCCAGACATAATCTTGCTTACCTCCATTGTGGAGAGGTAATCCGATGTCCCCATGGTAATGTGGATCTATCACCCCTCCTAACACTGTTATTCCTTTCTTAGCCTGTTGGTTTAAGGGCATTAGAAGCCCAAAATGACCCAGGGGGAAGTCTGAACTTCCAGTTCAACGGAATGTTTTTTGTAGCTCCTGATAAGAGCACTACCCCCCTCTGGAGCCAAAACTTCTAGGCCAGCAGAACCTAGAGTTATGAGGACAGGAAGTAAAAAAATTTCCTAGATGGTCACTAGAAGTGATAGTGAGTGGAACTATTCCCTTTTCCACCCCTTGATTCCTGGACCCATGAATCCTGGCTATGGGGGAAACTGTACCATATATCGAATGGTGATTCAAAGCATATACTGCCTTCTGAAGAACTCTGCCACAGCGTTCCATGCTGTTACCACCTAATTGGCACTGTAACTGTGTCTTCAAAAGGCCATTCTATCTTTCTATCAGACCAGCTGCTTCAGGATTATGGGGAACATGTTAAGACCAGTGAATTCCATGATTGTGGGCCCATTGTCACACTTCTCGGGCTGTGAAATGAGTCCCTTGGTCAGAATCAATACTGAATGGAATACCATGACCATAGATAAGGCATTCTTTCTGCCCATGGATAGTGGTTTTAGCAGAGGCATTACGTGCAGGAAAGGCAAATCCATAACCAGAATAAGTATCTACTCCAGTAAGAACAAAACGCTGTTCTTTCCATGGAGGAAGTGATCCAATGTAGTCAACCTGCCACCAGGTTGCTGGCTAGTCACCTCGAGGAATGGTGCCATATCTGGGGCTCAGTGTTGGTTTCTGCTGTTGCCAGATCTGGCATTCAGCAGCAGCTGTAGCCAGGTCAGCCTTGGTGAGTGGAAGTCCATGTTGCTGAGCCCAAGTATAACCTCCATCTCGACCACCATGGCCACTTTGTTTATGTGCCCATTGAGCAATGACAGGAATGGCTGGGGAAAGAGGCTGACTGTCCACAGAACAGGTCATCTTATCCACTTGATTACCGAACTCCTCCTTGGCTGAAGTCACCTTTTAGTGAGCATTTACATGGGACACAAATATCTTCATATCCTTTGCCCATTTGGAAATATCTGTCCACATACTTCTTCCCCAGATGTCTTTCTCACCAATTTTCCAATTGTGATCTTTCCAAGTCCTTGACCATCCAATGTCTGGGATTCAACTCACGATCTTCTGGGCTCATCCAAGGGCTTGGTTCACTTCTCCAGCCATGTCCTTTGTAGTACACACGTTGTACTCTAGGCTCCAGATGCTTGTACTCCATTGATGCTGCTGTTCTTGGTGGTCATCTCATGGTACTGGCATCTCCAAAATGCTGCTGTGTTCCACTATAACTAGGCTTCAACACTAGCCTCTCATAGGCTCTCTTCATGGTGCCAAGCCTCAACTCCTTTGCATGACCCCTTCAGTCCTGGTCCATCAATAGCAACTGAGGCTGCACCTTCACCAATGGCCTTCCATGGCCTCTCACAGTGCTTCTGTGGCCTCAGCTGCTCTACATGACCCCTTCATGCCTCTAAAACCAGTACCACCTAGGTAACTCTTATACATTACCAAGTCCAGCCACAGCACAAGGTACAACCATGGCTATCTCTGGAACACAGCCTCTGTGCTCTCAGAAAACACTTCCAGAAGATGTCACCTCAATGATGCTGGTCTCTTCTTACCGCTAATTTCTTAGCTCTAGCTAACCAGCATCCATAGTCCCAGTAATACAAAGGTTTCACTTTACTAGTTCTGGTATCTTGTTAATCACAGCTGATTCTTCAGCCCCAGCTAATCAGAACCACAGAATCCTCACAATCAAAGTAACAACTGCCCTGAACAGAGTTTTTAATTTTCCCTCTGAAATTTCACAAGCCAGGCCTCCATCTTCTGCAATGTTCTCAACATTATCTTTCAAGTTCCTACACAACATCCCACAGAGCTCTTAATACTGAATGGTTCTTCTGGCCCAAAGTTCCAAAGTCCTTCCATAGTCCTCCCCCCAAAAATGGTCAGATTGTCACAAGAATACCCAACTCTGCTGGTACCAATTTGTCTTAGTTATGGTTTCTATTCCTGCACAAACATCATGACCAAGAAGCAAATTGGGGAGGAAAAGGGTTTATTCAGCTTTGTCAGCAACATTTCCACATTGCTCTTCACCACTGAAAGAAGTCAGGACTGGAACTCAAGCAGGTCAGAGAGCAGGAGCTGATACAGAGGCTATGGAGGGATGTTCTTTTCTGGCTTGTTTCCCCTGGCTTGCTCAGTCTGCTCTCTTCTAGAACCCAAGACTGCCAGCCCAGAGATGGTCCCACCCACAAGGGACCTTTCCCCCTTGATCACTAATTGAGAAAATATTGCACAGCTGGATCTCATGGAGGCACTTCCCCAACTGAAGCTCCTTTCTCTGTGATAACCCAGCTGTGTCAAGTTGACACAAAACTAGCCAGTATATTATCACTACAATAGAGTACATCTTCACTTATCTGCAGAGATCTGCTTCTAAAGCGGTGTGCTACTACTTAGTGATTGTTATATATGTTTAATAATAACAGGAAAACATATTAATAGCAGGAATCTTTCCTAAAATGAATCCCTCCAGCCTTGCTTAATAAGGGAACACCTGTCACAGATTATATAATAATCTGAAGCAGGCCATTTCATGATGATCACCTGCTAGTTATTAGCTTGTCCCATTATGTCTCCTGACAAAGTAGAACAAAACAATAGAAGTGATATGAGACATAATATTTATAATAATTACCATTTATGGCCCTGGATGCTGGTCATCTACTGCAGGGCATGTGTGAACCTTTAAGTGTGGTTACTATGCTGAATTAAATTTTATTCAGAAAACTAAATTTTCTTTTGCAAGCATGTGCCAATCACAGAAACTTCTCAGCTAGGTATAGAGCCTGTGTCCATGTCCCTCTGCAAAATGGGGTTCTTCTATGGATTCATGTGGTTCATGCTTCATGCATTCAGCCTTTCTGAATTCACATGTCGCTCAGTACAGTTCTGCCTAGAATACACTCTCTGCTTGAAGCCATTTAACCCCTCAGGCTCTGTCTTAGGGTTTCTATTCCTGCACAAACATCATGACCAAGAAGCAAGTTGGGGAGGAAAGGGTTTATTCAGCTTACACTTCCATACAGCTGTTCATCACCAAAGGAAGTCAGAACTGGAACTCAAGCAGGTCAGGAAGCAGGAGCTGATGCAGAAGCCATTGAGGGATGTTCTTTACTGGCTTGCTTCCCCTGACTTGCTCATCTTGCTTTCTTATAGAACCTAGGACTACTAGGCCAGGGATGGCACTACCCACAATGGGCTGGGACCTCTCCCCCTTGATCACTAATTGAGAAAATACCTTACAGCTGGATCTCATGGAGGCATTTCCCCCAACTGAAGCTCCTTTCTTTGTGATAACTCCAGCCTGTGTCAAGTTGACATACAAAATTAGCCAGCACAGGCTCTTAAAATCTGTTCAGTTTTTAAATTCCTTCTTAGAACTAAAGTTGTCCTAGGAATTTATTGTGGGCAAGCAGGAGCAATGGCAATTCTTCAGGACCTGTGGGGGACTCTCTGATCATTAGCTCATAATGGACTTATCCTGTGACTAGTGATTAGATGTTCAATTAATAACATGACTTTTTGGCACAGCACTGTCCACCCATGCAGCAACATAATTTCTATGACTCACAAATTAAAATAAATCGCAAAGCTCATCCATTGTACTTTCTATTCAGCTTTCTGCAGTAACTCACACAATGATAGGGCATGATCAGAACAAGACTGCCGAGACAATATTAAAACTACTCTCTAAATCTTATTTGAATATCACCAGTTTTCATAAATTTATTTTTTGAGAAGAGTAGTGTATAATCAGATCTGTAAAATCACAGCATAATCTAAACACATAATAGTTTTGTCAATATAGGAAAATCAAAAATTTAAAAGCAGGCAACTATGAATTGTTCATTTTTTCCAGACATTTTGTTATGAAAAGTTTGTAATTATTTCCCCTTATTCCATAAAACACCTTATTAACAATATTTTCACTTACTTTGTCTTCACATGCTACATGTATTCTTCCTCAAGTTTTATACTGACTTCTATTTCATGACCCTAGATTTCATCATACTTTTTGTATAATGCTTAATTTTGGTTTAGGATGCGCCAGTGCCTATTTTCTCTATTTCCCAACACCACTTCTGTTTGATGAGTGTGTTCCCAGTATCACTCTAATCTGCTAGCCTTTGTTTTATATATCCTGTCCATTAATTTTGCAGACCCTAATGGCCCACTTGTGGTCTCCTGGCTTTTACAAATTAAACACACAAAAGAAAATATACAAATTGTGGAGTCATATATGAGTAAGATCATGAAACATTTGTATTTATGGACCTCGGTGACCTCATTCATCACTACTTTCCATATCTATCAACATAACTATAGATTTCATACTTCATGTTTTATAATTGAGCAATATTCCATTGTCTATGTGCCCCACATTGTTAATATCTGTTTGTTCTTCGTTGTATACCTAGATTGATTTTATTTCCCAGCTACTGTGAATTTCTCAGCAATAATCCACCTTCTCCCTAGGCCATTGTAAATTCCTGTGTATGGAAGTGACTCAGCTGTCATTCTAAGTATTTACTATAGTTCCTTCTTGGCCCACAACCTTCCTTCGTCCTAGGCCATTGTAAATTCCTGTATATAGGAGTGACTCAGCTGTTATTCTAAGTTTACTTTGTAGAATTAGCACTGAGATTTCTAGCTTTTATCCAGTAAATTGTAATACCTGATTTCTTTCACTATTGTCAGGTTTTTGTATGCAACCCGATATAACAGCTAATGTGAATTGTATGTGTCTAAAGAAGGCTGTACATTCTTATAACTTAGAAGGTTTGGAAATTTCCAGGCAACGCTATCATGACAACCACCATTTTTAAATTAAAAAGTGGAACAACTGCCTCAGGTCTGAAAACTGTTGAGAGCTTAGGCACTTATGTTTCATCCACAGCATCTGCACAGGGCACCTGGAAGGAGTATGGGCTGCCTTTCCTTAGAGATCATTAGGACTTAGACCTCAGCACTCTGCTTCTTGACCCAGATATGCTAGACCTCCTTCTTATCTAGTAGGACTATGTCCTTAACTAAGTACACTGCTCAAGAATATGTAAATAATGTGAGTGTATGGTTGTTACAAATAGGAATGTACACACCCTGGAAAAAGATATAGTCAGTGTTATTTCTATAGTCACTGAAGACTCTGACCTCATCATGGTTTGGAGCTGGATTGTCCTTTTCCTATTGGCAACATCCACAGGTAAGGGGCTCTACAGTTCTGACCCTGAAGTTCATACATGAACTCCGATGACAATGACTTCCATTTTGCCTTTCTATCCACAGTTGTCCACTCCCAGGCCCAGCTGCAGCATTCTGGGGCTGACATGGAGAATCCTAGGGCCTCAGTGAAGTTGTCCTGCATGGCTTCTGACTATACCTTCACTGACCACTATATGCATGTGATGAAGCAGTGAAACAGAGGCCTGGACAGGGACTGGAATGGATTGAATGGGTTGGTCCTACATGTGGTGATACTACATATGCTAGGAAGTTTTGAGACAAAGCCACACTGACTGTAGACAAATCAGCCAGCACAACCTACATGCAGCTCAGTAGCTCAACATCTGAAGACTCTGAAGTCTATTAATGTGCCAGGACAAGGATACAGTGTTACAACCACATCCTTCCTGTGTCAGAAACTCTCATGGAGCAGGAACCTGCCCTGGGACTGAGATGACAGAAAAAATTTGCCTGACTTGCTCAAAAACAGCTTTCTGTGTGGCCCTTTGTCTCTCTCTTGATGACAGGATAAAATAACTATATGGTCTTTGTTAATCTTTCAAAATTATAACTATAAATACAGTGATGCTAATGATGTTTATGCCTATAGGACATTTTAACTTGACCACCTCTGTTTGCATGCTTCTAACTTAGTAAAACAAGAGGGAAGAGTGGGAAAATGCATTGTGAGAAAAATATATCTTGTTTCCAAAGACTGGAATTCTTGATGAAGTAGATTTGAATAAATTATATATCAAATTGACCATTAAAATCACTCAAAGAGTATCATATAACCAAACAAAAACATCTCTTACAAAGTTAAGTTGTAAGTTACCTGAAGGTTTGTTTTCAATTCTGGCTCAGGACTCCAGTAGAAGTTCCAGTACCATAGAATGTAAGAGATATTTATATCATAGTGTTCTGCCATATAAGTGTAATTCTTATGAGTTGTTCAAAAGTACTCTTAAATTGCTTTTAATACAACTCAATTTTTGACCCAATGTATGAACATGTTCATTGAGAATAGATTTGAGATTCTGCATAATTGTCTGGTCTCAAATTTACTTTCTTCTCAGTCCCATTACACTAACTAATAGTTTCAAGCCTTTAATAGATTGGACATACACCGACACAGCATCATCTGTTGCAGTCCACTGAATACCTGGAGGTCACCCATGTTCTGTAAAGCATTTGATTTTGGACAAATAGGTGAATTTCAACCAGCAAATAGACACCAATGGTACTTGGTAATCTCAAGATTTTAATCCATAAAAATAATATTAAGTGTTTCTGTAGCAGATATTTTTCTCCTTAAAATATTAATGCCATATACTTAATAAGAAAGAGATATCATAGACTGAATATTTTATTACAGGAAAGAGTCTCCATGCCCTATTCTGTGTTAGAGATCATTCAAATATTTAAAAATTGTTTGAAATACCAGTGTTTTCATAAAGCCTTATCTTCTCTCCTCCAACTGGAAAGTCTGGAGTGATCAGCAGGGAGGGGAGTCTTCCTGTTCTGGTCTGTGAATTAAATGGGAGCCTCCAATGTACTAGGAAGACATCTGCCTAGTGTTTGTAAGACCTTGGTCAAAGCAGTTGTCTGTTAGATGCTGCAAAAGTAATTTTAAATTGCCCAGACAATGTACACATTGAGGCTCCACAGTGTATGTAGCTACTATGGAATTCGGTGTGGCTGTTCCAGTGGAAACTATGGTGAGATCTACCTCAATATCCAGATATACCACTCCGTGACATATATCCAAAGGACTCTACATCCTGCTAGAAGCACTTGCTCCATCATATTCATTGCTACTGTATTGAATATGAATATTTAGTTAGCCAAAATTAGAAACCGCCCAGAGTCTGTCAACAGAAAAATCAATAAGAAACAAAATTGTACTAAACTGAGAGCTATAATATGTATGAAGAGAACCTAGGGCAGACCTGTGTCTGTAATGGTACTAAACTGAGAGCTATAATATGTATGAAGAGGACCTAGGGCAGACCTGTGTCTGTCCAGAGCTTGCTGCTCAGTCTCTCCGAGTTCACATTATTTTGCTTGGTTGATTTAGAAGGCCTTGTTATTCTAGTATACTCCATCTCCTCTGGCTCCTATATTTTTTCAGCCACATCTTCTCTGGATTTCCCTGAGCTCTGAGCGGTGGGACTTGATGGAGCAGTGTGTTCCAGGTATTTCTTATAGCATAATGTTTGGCTTGAGTCTCAATACTTGTTACCAATTTTACTTTTATGGGAATCCGGATTGTATGAACAAAGGATTTCTGATTGTTTTGCCTTCTCTTGTTTTTTGATTTTTGTTTTTTTTTATCTTAATTTGCCTTCCCAACTTCAATGTAATTTGTATCTTAAAACTGAAAAGCAAAGTGTTAGTACAGTAAGGTAAAAGCATTTGGAGCAAAACCAGAAATCAATAGACATTTGCTCATATATATATATATATATATATATATATATATATATATATATATATTTGGTTTCTCAAGAAAGGGTTTGTCTGTATAGCCCTGGCTGTCCTGGAACTCACTTTGTAGACCAGGCTGGCCTCAAACTCAGAAATCCCCCTGCCTTTGCCTCCCAAGTGCTGAGATTAAAGGTGTGCGCCACTACACCCAGCTTAATTCTTATATTTAATGGATTTTCTAGAATTAAAAATATTTCCACCAGATTGGATGCTCCCAGCCAATCACTGCACTGAGCACAAGCTCCCCAATGGAAGAGCTAGAGAAAGGACCTAAGGAGCTGAAGGAGCTTTCAGCCCCATAAGAGGAACAACAATATGAACCAACCAGAACCTTCCAGATCTCCAAGGGACTAAACCACCAACCAAAGAGCACACATGGTGGAATTCATGGCTCCAGGTGAATATGTAGCAGAGGATGGCCTAGTCAGTTATCAATGGGAGGAGAGGTCCTTGGACCTGTGAAGGTTCTATGCCAGGGGAATATGTAGGGGAATGCCAGGGCCAGGAAGCAGGGGTGGGTGTGTTGGTGAGCAGTGGGAGGCAGGAGGGGATGAAATATTTTAAATCTGAGTAAAAAGAACTACAGTCCATCTCTGAAGAGCTGGTTCACAGTATCCAACGACACCTGCAAAAACTGATTAGTCCTCAAGTCTCCAGTATGGTCACTGCAGATACTGCCACATACTGCTGTGCTCAGAACATACTGACACACCCTCAATTGATAGTTGTATACTATTCAGGCTGGTACTTAGCTCTGTTTGTCTTTCTATATTACAGGAAAGTAGGGGTACAAATTTTCTGCTAGCCTCTAGAGTTTCCTCTTTATTTGAGCTTAGTATCCCTGGCTACCTCTAATATATTCAAGGTTCCTATTAAGTTATTCAGAACTGTGGGTCTGTCTGTGTTTAGTCATATCTTTATAAAATATGCCTAGTGCTTGGTTGTGTCTTTTTAAAGGATGTCTGGTGCTTAAGCCACGTGGTTCAGGGTTGTCATTCTACTTTGTCTTAAGTCCTTAAATCCTCACCGCAGCCATTTCAAACCATTGTAATGTTCACATTCAGTAACTTACAACCTAACTTTGTAAGAGATGTTTTTGTTTGGTTAGATGATACTCTTTGGTGATTTTAATGGTCAATTTGATATATAATTTACTCAAAACTACTTCAACAATTATTCCAGTCTTTGCAATTTTCTCTGGTAGGTTCAGTCTCTGATAGTTCCTGCAATTCTGGTGTGATTCTCATTAACTTAGAACTAAGTTTAAAACTGTTTGAGATTCTCAATGTCAGCCAGGTCCTGAGGTGATGCAACATTTTAGTTGTAATATTTACAGTCCCACTCCTCTGTACCATTATTGTTTGGGTCTTTTTACTGTGGCTATTAAACAATGTACAGTGACTAATTAACCATGAGCAGAAGTGAATTAGCTACTTTTTCAGAGGAGAATGTCCAAGTGGGTACTTGTTGATAAGAGCAAGAACTTCCCTTTGCCATCATTAAAAGACAGGTAAACATAATGACAGTCACTGGAAAGGGAATTAGAAACAAGCTTTCATGTTGAGTCCTATATGCAAGTGTCCCAGGAACTAATTCATGAATACATGGGTGGCTTCATCTGAACTTGACTCATTGTGATCCTTCTGAACACAGGGACTCTGCCTGAGATGTAGTCTGATAAAGATAGGAATGGCCCTGTAATCTCCTGTCATTATCTTTTATAGGATGGGAACTGTTAGAGCAGGATCCAGTTGCCACAAGAAGGAACCTAGATTTGAGAAGGATATTATAGTAATATTGGCAAAACTTAAAATCAATTTCTGATGCATTATCCACAGGTAAACAAGAGCCATTTCCCCCATTAGCTGAGCTCTGTGAACATGGAAGTTACAGGGATCTTCTATCTATCTATCATCTATCTATCTATCTATCTATCTATCTATCTATCTATCTATCTATCATCTATCTATCTATATCCCAAATTACTTTTCATTAATTGTTCCACTCATGTATATCTCAAATGATATCCCACTTCCCGGTTACCCCTCCATAACCCCTCCATCCTACATCTGCCCTCTCGCCCCTCCCTTTTGCCTCTTTGAGGGTGCTCCCCACCCACCCACCCTTTCCCACTCCACCTGCAACTTCAGTTGTAAACCATAAAAAAAGAAAAAAAAAACAAAAAACAAAAAAAAACAAAAAAACCTACCCTCATGGGAGTTCATTACCAGCAGGGGGCACAATGAGACCAAAAATCATCATAAAGAAATAAGGTGGCTGTGGAGGGAACTCTGTGTCCTCTGTAGTTTTCTTTTTTAAGTGTATTAACTGATCTGCCTCTGCTGTGATTGACATGTGATGCCTCCATGATCAAACATCATAAAGCTTCTTTGTGAAACACTTCACAGATGTATGCTTATTCCCTGTGAGTTTATATTTGCATCAGTCCATTTTGTCTGGAAGACACTGTTTCCTACACATTCTGGCTCTTATAATCAGCTAATTTTTTTTCTCTTTATTAGATATTTTCTTCATTTACATTTCAAGTGTTATCCAGAAATTTCCTCATACCCTACCCCATCCCCGCCCTGCTCCCCTACCCACCCCCTCCCACATAATGGCCCTGGCGTTCCCCTGTACTGGGGCATATAAAGTCTGCATGACCAAGGGGCCTCTCCTCCTAATGATGGCCAACTAGGCCATCTTCTTCCATATATGCAGCTAGAGACATGAGCATAGGGGGAACTAGTTAGTTCATGTTATTCTTCCACCTATAGGGTTGAAGACCCCTTCAGCTCCTTGGTACTTTCTCTAACTCCTTCCTTGGGAGTCCTGTGTTCCAACTAATAGCTGACTGTGAGCATCCACTTCCGTGTTTTCCAGGCACTGGTATAGCCTCCCACGAGACAGCTATATCAGGGCCCTTTCAGCACTATCTTGCTGGCATATGCAAAGTCTTGAAAAGATGAGACTGGGCAAGTTCAGGGTGGAATGGCCAAAAGCTGGAAACAACCAAGATGTCCCACCACAGAAGAACAGATACAGAAAATGTGGTTCACCTTCACAATGGAATACTACTCAGCTATTAAGAGGACATCCTGACTGTTGCAGGCAAATGGATAGAACTAGAAAATATCATCCTGAGTGAGGTAACTCAGATCCCAAAGGATGTGCATGGTATGTACTCACTAATAAGTGGATAATAGCCAAACATAAAAAACAAAACACATACAGAATGCAAAAGATACAGTCCACAGAATTCAAAAGGTTCAACAAGTTAAGGACACCTCAGTACCACTTCAGTCCCACTTGGGAGAGAGAAGACAGCAATCACAAGCGGGGACTTGGGAGGGAATATGGACAGGGTGGGGGGACAGTAGGGTGTCGTGCGCCCCCTGCTGACCATCGGGAATAAGATGCAGGACAACCAGGTTTCTTCTCAGGTTTACTCAGGAAAGGTAATGTGGCAAATGGAGGAATGGCAATGCATGCAGTTACAGAATATGGTGAAATGCAGAAAGGCAGAAAGGCACAATGGTAGATTTGCAGAGTGGAATGGTAGAGTGGGACAGAGCGGCAGAGTCAGAGTGGCAGAATGGAGTGGCAGAATGGAGTGGGGGCCCTGATCCCCACCGGGAGCAGCTACTTAAACCCTGTCCTGGCCAATCACTGCACTGCCCTGAGGCTCTCACTCATACACCAGGTGGTCTCGGGCACAAGATCAAACACCAGCTGACACAGCCCAATGCCAATTAAGAGTTGTTTATGCCAGTACAGCTGAGGCGGTCTTTGGTGCTGTCTTTGAGGAGCTGTTGGTGCTGTCTTGGAGGAGCTATTGAATGGCTCCCTACAGTAGGGGGAGAGGAGAACCTGGTTTTGTAATGGGTGAGGGAAAAGGACTAAAACCCTGAGGGCCTGCAGAAACAGGAAAAGGACTAAAACCCTGAGGACCTGCAGAAACAAAGTAAACAGGGGACCTTAGGAGATAGGAGGGTGGGGGGACCCCACAGAATGCACCAGAGTGGGATGTTGATCAGTTAGAGGGTAGATGGGGAGGGGCGGAGAATGGAATACGGAATGTAAAAAATGAATTACAAATAAAATTAAATTAAAAAAATAAAATCTTTTGAAGAAATGAGTCCTGACTATGTAATTATGTGGGGAACAACAATAGTGGAAGTGCCTCATACTGGCTTGGACATCTGTAGGACCTCTCTGACCACTAACCTGTACAAAATTTTCCTGTGCCTGGCATTGATATGTACAGTTATTAACTCATAAATTCTGGGCGAAGCAATGTTTACTTGTGCAAGTCACTCGTCACTCGCCAGTTTAAGTAAAACAAAAAGCTTTGATATGTGCTCTCTGCTAAAGTTTCTACAATCCTGTGTCTCAGATAACCTTCAACATGCAAGAAACCACACCAATGAGATAACGCTAAAACTAAGTTACAAGTCTTATTTAAATGTCACCATTTTTTCCTATGCTTTCTTTAAATGTATTATTTTTGATAAAAAATATATTAATAGGTCCATTAATCCAGATTATAACCTGAACATAAAATCATTCCTAGACAGAAATATTCCCAGCTGTATACTAGGCATCTATGGTCTGTTCATTATTTCTTGACATATTGTTATAGAAATAAAATTGTAATTTTTGTGTTTTGTTTAGACCATAATGCACTTTCTTTTACTCTGAGTATCCATGCTTTATTCTGAAATGCTACACATTCTATATCCTCCATAGCAATGTTTTTACCTACATTGAAAGATCCTAGATTTGATCATACTTTTTAAAAAATATGATTTAATTTGGTTTAACCTGAATCATTTATCATTTCTTCACTTCCCAACACCATTTCATGTTTGAAACATTTGTCTCCTCTGTCTGCCCTGTCTGCTTTCCTTTAATGTCTATTTTGTTATAACATCTCCCTAAATTCCTTACACAATAATGGCCCAATTCTAATCTCTAGTCATCTACAATCAAATACACTAAACAAAATATCCAAATATTTAAATAAATATATATGAGTGAGAACACGAGGCACTAGCCTTATGGACATGGTTGACCTCATTCAGCATATTTTTTTTCAGTTCCATGCAGATAAATGTAGAATACATTATTCATGGTTTTGTTTGTTTGTTTGTTTGTTTTTGTTGTTGTGTTTTGTTTTGTTTTGTTTTGAGACAGGGTTTTTCTGTATAGCCCTGGCTGTCCTGGAACTCACTTTGTAGACCAGGATGGCCTCAAACTCAGAAATCTGCCTGCCTCTGCCTTCTGAGTGCTGGGATTAAAGGCATTCAATCACGTCTGGCTCATAATTTATGTTTTAACATATTAGTAATTTTTCTTTTTATATGTCTACTGCTTTGTCGTTTTTATGTATACTTTGTTAGAAATACCTTCCTCTATCTGCTGTGAATAGAGCATGAATAACATTGGGTGAATAAACATGAATGTGCAAGTGCTTCTATAAGAGTATGTAGATTCATTTGATTGCATGTTTGGAAAGAATATTTCGGGGACCCTGCATAATTTTATTTATTATCTTGTGGTGAATTATAATAGGAAAGATTTCAACCCAGGGAATTGTGGTCAAAAGGCCAAGTTTAGATATGATATAGGCCCTAGTAGACCTTAGTTATATTGCTAATGATCCTGCAGTCAAACTGCCTTATAAATATTTATGTTTATACTCAGTAGATTGTATGACCCTTCATCACAGAGGATTCTGTAGCAGTTTATTATCAATGATGCTGTCATTCCTGACTAGTCAAAC